>JAJHUR010084937.1:0-74375 GCA_027495735.1 Lutjanus campechanus
GTCATTTTCATATTGAGACGTTTCATCTTTTTCCAGTGACAGTCCGACCCTCAGGTAACACGGTATTAACAGCACTCACTTTTCCCGTTTATTTGCTTTAGCAGGTCTTTAAAGTCCACTGCTGGCGCCGTTAAAATGACAGTTTTTCCTTCATGGATCTCTGAAAACAGAACGTCAAACTCCAAACTTGTAAAGTTCTTCTTTTTTCTCTTCGATTCCAGTTTCATGAATGAGCTCTTCCCGACATGTGGAGCAGGAAGCGCAGCCTTATATGGTATTTTTGCGGCGTAAATTATGCAAATTTGCAAGTCTCATGCACGTGCACTCAAATACGCACAGGCGAATCATTTACATGGTTTTCTGAAGTAAAGAGCGTTTGTTGAATCCGACGTGGCGTGTTCGTACGAGACCTTCATAGGAAAAAAGCGAGAGAAATTTAAGTTAAGAATATGAAAATGTTTTTGCATGAGGCCCAATGCTCAGATATATGAACTGAAGAACATCTGGGTGAGGTGGGGAAGCATGAGCTGTTGCTAAGAAACATCACTATTAGACTGATGCAGTACCTATGGTACTAACTGCAACACTACCTGTATTGTTGCCATTCCCTAACCACGATTAACTGTTAGAGGTCAACCAATTACTCTGCTATTGATTTTTTTTCCTGTCCCACCTCCTGTTATTATGTCTGCTTTTAAAATCCACTATTGCTTGACATCAATTTTAAGTCTCTCCAGCACTGATCTGATGGAGACAGTGGAAATTGGTGGCCTCACCTCCACCACTCTAATGTTCAACACCAGACCTCTCCAGCAGCCCTCGACATAGCAAGGACTCTATTGTGAATTTTGCAGATGATAGTGGCATCACTGGCCGGATTTCAAACAATGATTAGACCTCATATCAAGATAAGATCAACAGTCTTGCAGAATGGTGCACAAGAACTCACTACTCAACATCAGCAAAACCAAGGAGATCATTTTTGCAGAAAGAAGACAAAGACGCACAGCCCCGTCTACATCAGTGGAGCTGAGGTGGAACAGGTGAACAGTTTTAGGTCTCTGGGAGTTAAGATCACAGAGAATCTGTCATTGACATAACACATGTCCACCATGACAAAGAAGGCTCAGAAACAGCTGTATTTCTCAAAGAAACTTAAGACAAAATTCCCATGAAGAGTTCTTGTTAACTTTTACAGAGGAGCAATTGAAAGCATCTGACTGACTGGAAACATCACAAAGCGGCATGGGATGTGCACGGCCCAAGTCAGGGAAAATTCTGCAGCGGGTAATTAAAATCTCCCAGAACATCACTGGTGCCCATCTACTGAGCATCAGCGATATCGGGGAGGTGTGGTGCCTATGCAGGGCCCAGAAGACACTAAAAAGCAACCACCCACCCCACCAACAGCCTGTTTACCCTGCTGCTGTAAGACAGAAGATAGAAAAGTACCCGCCATCCTACCACCAGACTGAAGAGCAGCCACTTCCCCTTCCCTCAGGCTGTGAGACTTCTTAATTCAGCCTCAGCACTCCTCCATATAAGTTTAGTTATATATAGTTTGTTCTACATTTTTAATTATCTCTTCAGCCAATTCCAAACACTCCAAGAGGGAACTATATCAAAATCTCATTCAATAGTCTTGTTGTAAATGATGTATAAATCACATTGTATCCTTGTAACAGTACATGTGCCACTTGTCAACTCTTCATAAACTGTACATAAGAGGATAGATTAAGGAAGCGGAATTTTAAAAAAAACATCTACTGTAAACAACTGGACCCTATCACCCAGTCTTGACTGAGCTTGTCAATAGAGAAGTGAGTACACTGAGGTAACACCAGGCCTGCCAGCAGCCGGGAACTCATGCAAATCACTTGCAAACTCGTTCTGAAGTTACACACTGCACAGATGCAGGAAGAACAAAACAAACACAGACATGCATACACACCAAATGTGTTTGTAGAAGCAAAAACACATTTAACCACACAGGAAACAAGAAGCATGTATACAAAAGGCTTGAAAACTGTAGACTGAGAACAAGTCCGCAATCTTTAGCTGAGCTAAGCATGAATGGGTGATATGCCATTATTTGACTGTTTTAGCTTAACACAAACCGTGCATGCTAAATCATACAGTCACTTTCCGGCTTTGGTCTTAAATGTCTAAAAATACTGAGAATGCTGCACGTAATTTCCCAAAGATTATATTTTTAATTGCTTGTCATGTCCACAACCCAAAGATAGGTTTACTGTAACAGGAGACTAAAAAACCCAGCGGATATTCACATTTGAAAAGCTCAGACCACAAAACACTACTTAAATTATTATAAAAACTGTCATTATTCTACTATTTATCTCAACCCTAAGTCATCATACTGATTATCTTGGCATGGCTGCACAAAACAGAATGCCACATGTCAAAATTCAATGACTAATTCAACCTAAAAAAAACAAACAAAAAAAACAGATGATTTTACTAATTTAACCCATTCCACCGACACTATTGGTATGATAGGAAGTTTGAAAAGTATAAAACAAATCAATGTACAGTATCCCATCATTGATGGTGGTGAGTATCATTAAGGCCAACTTCTCCAGCTGTAGCAGGTACATCTAAACTAAACACATTTGAAAGAAACAATGATTTACTTCTCTGTAAAGTTGCATCCGGCCTTTTGTGCATGTGTGTCTGTCTATGTACAAGTATATATACTAAACTGGGAGAAAGGTCATGGAGTAAAGGCAGAGGCCCATGCAGTGGCCCAGCAAAAGCTCCCTTGGTGCCCTGTTTCTCATCACGTGGTCTACTGTTGGAGTAGCACTGCAAGGAGAGGGTGGGACAGAGAGAGTGGGAAGGGGGACTCACAGAGTTAATAGGGAGAACTTCCAAAATGAGCTGGGCTCTCCCAGAAATCTCCTAGAGTGACTAAGGAGAAAGACCAGAAGGAGAGTCAGGCCTTGTCCACTTAAATGTGGATATTTTTGAAAAAGGATATTTTCTGCCTGCCTTCAAGCATGTTAAACAATGGTACACATTTTGGGTATGCAATGGACAGTCTGTCTTTTTGCATGCAGTGCATGTCTACATCAGTGGTGAGTCAAATACTTGTGAAGCATCCGCAGGGAGCTTATATTCCTTTGGCAGTATTAAGTTCAAAACAAACAAGTTATCTGTCATCTATTGCTTCACATTAATTTAACACAGTTTCCCCCAGTGTCTGTTGGCCCACTGGGCGCAAGTTGACCCCCCATTGGGCCTAAGCATCAGGGGAATTTTTTTTAGGTGATGTATTTTTAATATTTTTAAATGCAGGACCCTTTGAAATCTGTTATGGCTTTTCTCAAGGCCATGATTCCATTCATGGTTATGTTATAACGCAAACTAAAAAGCCCTACTTCAATGCCGCCATCAATCTGTCGCTGGCCAACACCTGGCCCCAGTCAAAAAAAGACACCAGGCCCAGTTAAAAGTAGGACTGCACAGTCAATATTATCGAAATCGCAATATGACCACGTGCAATATCCAAATCGCAGAACCAGAACCAAATCGCAATTTTTTGAAAAAGGAAAAATATCTGAGAAAACAGCATTATAGTGAAGTTCTGTGATGCTGCAGAGACGCCCCTGGCCTAAAAATCTTGTTCTCCAGATATAAACAAACATTTGTTTGGTACAGAACCCAGACAGAGCACAACAAATGTCACATAATAAGATTTTTCTTTTTCATTGAAAATAAAAATTGTAATACAAAAATCATATTGCATATCATGATTTCAGTCAAAATAATGGCAATATGACTTTCTTACCATATCGTGCAGCCCTAGTTAAAAGATACTTGCCATGTGGGCTAACAAGCTTTGCTGAGGGAAATCCTGTAACACCTTTCTGGCACAAGGCCTGGCAGTGCAACTGCACACAAACCAGTAGTTTGCCATCGCTGTTGTTGTGTCAGGGACATGCTCATTAAACAAAGCAACACTGGGCATGTGCAAATTCAGGTGACGGCATCATTGTTTCCCAAATGCTCCCTTTTACATGTACACGTGGATCTACTATAACTTAAAGTGATACTCCACTTTACATGATTACCCACTCAATATGTATTATGTTTTTAGCCAAAATGTCAACTGTAGCATGTAGCCGGTAGGATGTAAACATTGCGTCGATCTCGCGAGACTTCGTATATATCTTAACGGTCGCACATGCGGAAGTCTCACGAGATCGATGCCATGTTTACATCCTACCGGCTACATGTTACAGTTGACATTTCGGCTAAAAACATGGCGTAAATGGCGCCTTTTGCGGTTAATTTTTACTGTCGCGGCTCACGGACACTTGGATTACACCACATGAGCAGGATGGAGACATTTTGTGTTTGTTTTGTGTGCTTTTTTAAACGTTTTATCCGTGGTCACCATTCACTGCCATTGTACTGGATGAGGCTGCTACCCTGTTTCTCCTAAAACTCCAGGATTTTTTTGTGAACTGAAGATCTTCATTTATCATCACATCGGCATAGGGGTGAGTACACATTGAGTGGGTTATCATGTAAAGTGGAGTATCCTTTTAAGTTTTTAAAAAATCTGCACTTTTGAAGGTGTTTTGAAAAAATCTCTTTCATTAGTCACCTAAATCTGTGTTTGCGTGAGGATGAGAGACCAATATGTTGGGGAAAATGCTGGTTTTGCAAAATATCCGCAAACGTGTGGACAAGGCCTAAGACTGGAAGTGTGAGAGAGCAGGGAGCAGCAGTACTACCTGATAAGGACCGCAATATCTCAGAACAGAAAAGGACATGTAAACCTAAACAGGCGATTAAGTCAGAGGAATGGGAATCGGGGCATGGGTATCCTGCAGCTGCTAACTCATCATTTTAGGGTGATTCAGCAGTCTGCCTGGCAAAGTATAAAGCTGTCAGATTTAATATCAAATTGAATGAGAAACATATTCAATTGTAGTGCAATATGAGTATAAGAGATCAGGCAGCAGTTCATTAACATGTTCATACAGTAGAAGATTAAATGATGAATATTTTCCACTGACAAAGTTCATAATATCAGCAATAGACTGGAGCACTGCTGCAGTTGTAATGTTACCACAGCTGAAGTGCACAGAGACAGAGAAAACCGCTGCAGTGGTAATGTTAATTGAAAGCCTTTCATATTGTTAAGAATTTATTGCCATAGGACTCCTTATTTGTCAAGCTCAGGCTGTGGGCGGCTCTTGTTGACCCCTGATAGCAGTCAGGTGGCCAATCGTCATCACTTTCACATCACTATTACTATATACATCCACTATTTACACTCAGTGCATAAGCATGGTGACAGTCACAAGCTGGCTTGGGCAATATGTTTGCCACAAGGGCAAGAGGGATTGTTCTAAAATTAGAATGAAAAACACACACTCACACACACAAGCAAATGAGCCCAAATGTCTGTACACTGAATATACAGACTGGAAGGGCATGGTGGCAAACGTCACGCAGAATGTGGAATGTGTGAGTCCATCTTCTTCACCTCTTGTTAGTATTACATGCAACCCTGTCTGGTGGTCTGAGGTTGTGCCTGAGTCTCGCTGATGTTTTGTCTGGAGCCAGACTGGGCATGACCAGACTGTACTGCCTTGAAGCAGCTGGAGGGCTACTTTGCTGTGTGGGAGTGGAGTCAAGGAGCAGAGCAGGGGGGAGCGCCTGTCATCCACAGCAGGATGGACAGTGAGGGGAGGAGGGAGGGCAGGACGGAGAAAGCCCTGTTGCAGTGAGAGAAGCATGGACTGCACAAGAAAGATAAAGGCTCTGACAATCTTGCCTCACATACCCACCTGCTTGCTACACCCAGTGCACACACTTCTCTTTTCAGTGTCTCATTTACTCTCCATAAAAACAAATACACATATGCATAAATAAAAAGGGGGCAGGAGAGTATTGCATTGTCCTTCTCTCTGATATAGCTAGCACTGATCTAAAATTTGTAGGATTTTTTCAGCTTGCTGCTAAATGTAGCAGTTTACTACTTTTATATGTAGTATAGAAATGATTCTGCTTAAATAAAACTCAAAGAATGGCTGACATGTCATGCATTATCTGAGTGTTAAAAAAGCAAACAAAAATAGCAATAAATCATAATATCAAATCACAATACTTGGAGAGTCGCAATAATTAGGAATTGCAATTGTGATCGTATCGAATTGGGAGATAAGTGTATCGTCCCAGCCCTAAAATTTTGCTGGATAATCGAGCGAAACCATTGACAGCAAACTTTGTATCAGTGGGAACAGAAATGGGGCCATGTGTCACAGAGGCATGTCTTCATTCCTGTGGCCTTTGTGAATGCCAAATAAGAGATAACAGATATGCTTGGAAATGTCAAAGAGAATAGGGACAAAAGAATAGTAACATGAAGAAACTGGTAAGATGTGAAGGAAAATCATCAATGGACATAACAATGGATAAGTAAAAATTAAACAAGGGAGAAAGCAAGCCAAAAAAAAAAGAAAGAAAAAAAAGTAAAGCCAAAAACTTGGCAGTGACTATCGTTGAGATAAAACAGAGGATCACACCTGCCAAATGGTCCAGCTGGTTGCTTGCAGTGACGTCAATGCTGCCGATAGGCTGGGTGGGTGGATCTCACCTCAAATTGGGAACTCTTCTCAAACTCTGCGCTCACGCCAACAAGAGACGAAGAAGGCGCTATTCATTTAAATTGTTGGGAGAGTGCTATGGCTACAGCAGTTTGGGATTTCATTGACTTGAGCAGATGAAAACTCTATAGGAACAACCTCCTACTGACAGACACATGCCTACTTTTAGGGCGTTTTTCACACTTGATCTAGTTAGAGGTTTTTCTAGACCCGAGGGCATTTTCACAGACCTTGGTACATTTGGTCAAGTGTGAAAGTTGGTGTCAAACTGGGTGTGGGCCAGACAAGCAGTCTTTGGTCCACTTCAAAACAGTGGTGTTGGGTCACCCTCACCCTTTCAAACGTGAAGGACAACCGCTGCAAACACTGAAAGCTAACTAACATGATCTGTTCAAAGTACCACACTAGGGTCACCAGTTCTAAAGTGGTACCACTTTTTACCCCTAATAGCTAACTAAACCATTAGTCAGTGAGGAAGAGTCTTAGTTGACCAAGTTTTCATTTATTTGTGAGCAGCAGAAATAAAAAAAACACCTCAAATTCCATTCAGGAGCTGCGCCTTGCTATTAGGCCTGAGGAATTGTTGCAACATGGACCTTTTCTCTTGTAACCCTGAAGTCACTGGCACACTTATAACTGTGGTACAGTAACTGTGCTGTAGATGCCATTAGCTAGTTAGTCATCCTATTAGACTGGGATACAGCCTCTGAGGCTGATGGAGGCTGGTTTGGCAACTGGGAGTACAGTACCAAGGAGATGCAATGTTACAGTTGCTCCAACCAGGACTCTGGCTCCAGGGATGATGAAAACACAGCAGGTTCAGGCAGGGACAGAAGGCGTGAAGCAGTTAAAGAGCAAGCTTGTAGAGAGTTAATTTCTAAGGACACATCATCCATTATGTTGACAAGCCTACCAGTAATTGTGTTTGTGAAGCTGGAGGTTATTTATTCCTGTGTTTTGAACAATGAGGTTATGCTGTGTTAAAATAAGTTACCAAAATGTTCAGTTCACTTCATGCCCCAAAAATATACAGTATATTTAAGTAATTAAATTAATATCTCAAATGTGCAACGACTTGTCAACTAACTGTAGTTGAGGGCAACCTTAATCACAATGATGTGTGCAGTGAGATTACTTTCATGGTCTGATAACATGCCTTAAGACTACAGTGCAAAACACATATTAGGTGAAAGCCTGTACTGTTCTGAGAGAAAAAAAAAAGAGGAAGAAGTTAGCCTAGTGTGAAGGTGCAGCTGCCACAAACACACATGCATGACTGGTTTACATCTCTTTTTGCATGTCCCAAGTAGGGCTGCAGCAATCGATTATTTTTTAAACAATGAATTTATCGATTAATCTAATGATTTTTTTTAAATTATTCAATTATATAACAATGGTTTTACCTAAAGTACATATCAAAACTTGTCTCATAAATATTTCAATATTTTATTCAATCATATTCCTGAAAAATAGACACAAAGCACATTAGAAGAATGATAATAGTGGCATATTTTTAAGTTTTTTATTTTCACCTTATTTAATAGACTCCATGTCAGATGCCTGATCAGAAAAATACTGGGCCTCAAATTCAAAAGGAGCTATGATGCATATTAACTAATCACTGTCAACCCTTCACTGAACTGGATGATCAGTATTTTGACTTAAAACTTAAACTGGTTATGACACGGACTTATTTCATCACTGGAGTCATATGCAGGTAAGATGATCGCTGCCAGTGTATTTTTGCATCAGTGTGGGTCAAAGAAAACACTTTTAGTTGTTTTTCTGGTGACTGAAATGAATTAAAGAAAGTTAGTAAATGTTAGTTTTAGCCATTTGTGTCTCATACGTGTCTGATAAAGTGAACAGAAAGTACAAATGGGCAGAATAACACCATAAGACGATGCGTGGTTTAAAGTTAACAGCAGCACACATCACTTAACATGTGGGTGATGAAGGAACATTTAGGAAATCAATTTATAGTGACTTTTACTAACTGAAACATGTTCCATGTGTTGATAATCCTGATACATCGTTTTTGGATGCTGACACAAAGGAAACAGGACGATGCTGCTGCTGCTGCAGCTGCAGGAGGAGGACAGGTCGCACGGTGCTTCACTTCCAGCACTTGTGCAGAGCAGCTGTCCCACTGTGATTAGTCATGTCCAGTTTGCGGAGCTAAAGAGAGCTAAACTGTTGCATCTCTGTCTAAAATACTCCCACACTTTAGATGATCGCAGCGAGGCCCGCTCTCTGGCGCTTGTGAGTCCATGCTCTGACTGGCAGTTCATAGTGTTGCGTTGACGCATGCTTTGCAAATTGACGCATTTTCATAATTGATGATATTGATTATGTCAACGAATTGCCCCAGCCCTAGTCCCAAGTAACAATATTAAAATGAAAGCATCTGGGGCCCCTAATGTTTTCGATTGTGACAGTTGTCCAACAGGGATTCATGGTAACAAAATATGCCAATCAATCCACAGATCAAGACTGTCTGAATTAAAAGCACACCTTCAGTATAATCTCCAAACAGCTCTTAGTATAATATTCAAAGCCGTTAGCTGGTCACGAGATAAGAGAATAACTTCCTGCTCAATAAAAACAAAAGCATGCTATGGGCTCTCGGGACACAAGCCAAGACTGAAGGGAGCTGTTAATGTAGGGTATGATGACAGGTCACCACACCATTCAGCAAACAGTACACACGTAGTGTGCACAACTCTCCCTCACCCTTAGTCATGCTTGAAAACACGCAAAGACAAACAGACAGCCAAGCAAAAAATCAAACACACACACAGAACTTCAATGAGCTACTCTGGTTAAGTGTCTAATCCTTTTTCTGAGCCTTACCAGTTTATCTAGTGTAACAACCAACACACTAAAATCCCCAGGCATGTTGGGACAAGACAGCACTGAGAGATAGAGACTCATATGCAAAATGAACTTCAGAGATCCTGAGCTGTTGCCGTGCCTCCTGTGAGCTGCAGGCTGAAAGTGATACATCAAGCCAGTGGATTCGGTGTGGCCTCAAGCTTTGTTGACTGAATTCTGATAATGTGCCCACCTATGGGTTTCTTAGAATGTAGTCCTGGATCAGGGAAGAGCTGGTTCTCATCCATTCAAAACTTTTCTGAGAACAGCACCTTTACTTCACCTGCCATGAGGCCAGGCAAGGACTGGTGTGGTAACACTGTTAGCTGTGTGAGAAGCATTGACAGCAATACCAGCAGCACCTTGACCAAACCTCAGACTTCAGAATACTGTTTGACCAATGACAAATGGGTAGGTGTTTCAACACACTGCCCTCTTCTTAAAACGCATGAAAATAAATATATAGTTACAACAAGCAATACATAGACTGGATTTAGAGGACTTTCATGTGTGTCACTAAGTAAAATATTCACTAGAAATGTATTGTAGTGCATATTCATTATTTTACACAAAACAAAAGTGCTGTATTGTAAGATGTATAGCACTTCTCATAAAGATTTTGGCTAGCTTGATGGCTGTGCAAAAAATTAATTAATTTCCCTTCATTCCCTTGACTAAACTGCTATTGCGTCAACTATTACAGTCCCCAAATCCACTTGGGATGCTGTTGAATTGGTTCAAAACCATCAAGTTGCAAGAGAGAACCATTACGAACTACCATTAAATAAATTACTGAGCATCAGTTAGTAAAAACGATAGATTATTTGGTTTAAAAAAAACTACAAGGCAGTCAATAAAAAATAAATTGCAGTATGCATAATGTGGGTTGGAAATTACAGATGGAGATGCTGGAGACTTGTTTAGGACTCGACTGAAAGTTTAGGACATAAGATTTGACAGTCTTAACTTGAAATTGGACTTGAGAACTGCCTGTCTTGAGTTGAAACTTGTGTGCAGAGTGCAAAGACTTACTTGTGACTTGCAAAACACCAGAGGTCCCAATACTGGTATAAACCATTTTAGCCATGACTGGACTATTGTACAAGGTTACATAACATGTATTTGTCATTCATTCTTCAAAAAAAAAAGTAAATGCTACCATAAATATTGAGGAAAATGTATACAATTCAAAGCCAAATTCAGTCACTTCTTGTCCAGGTCTAGACATGTGGTACACTGAATGTGGTTGTATTCTATACCGGAAATTTCAGTTTTAGCATGTTTGTACGTGGATAGATGAATGACAAAAAAGCAGTAAGCCTACAGAAAAAAGGATTAGTGAGTATGATCAAAAATAATAGGCCACCTGCTCTTCAGACCCAGTCACCTAATGAGAGCATTATAATTGGGACATGAGTCACAACTGGTCACGTCTGTGTTTACCTGTGTCAAGGTGGAACCATGCACAGACAGTCTGACTCAGGCTTGCGGCCGTCTCGGTCTGAAATATAATAAACCTGTGTTTTTCACAGGGCTATTACCACAGACCCCCAAGATAAACAGGCTTCCAACTTTGGGCAGTAGTACTTTGAAAAGGACTCAAAAGAAAACCACAGGGCAAGACATCTCCTTGGTGTAAGAGAGCACAGTACTCTCAGTCCAAAATTCAAAGGTGGTAATAGAGCCACAAACATTTAACAGTGCGCTTGGGAAATACCTTTAAATATCTGTAAGCCAAAAGGTTTGTCGTCACATTATGACAAGTAATAACACAAAAATTCTGCATCGTTGACGAAATGAAAACTAAAATTGCAACACTGAAGAGAATATATAAAAACCGTTATGAAGACTTCCTTATGCACTTGCTTGTAAAGGGAAAAAAAAACATCCATCCTATTATAGCCTGTATGTGGGTGGACTGTTTAATCAAGGCTAGAAATAGGTTCGGGGTGCAGAATGACCCTCCATGAATGCAACACTCGAACCCTCAGGGCTGCCCGCAAGTTAGATCCCTCCAACCTGGGCAGACCTATCTGAAGGGTTCATAGATTCACCACAACACCTCACCTAGTCTTGTTCACACGTTTTAAACCTGTTCAAAACAATAGTGAAAGTATGTAGAGAGGGCATGCAATGAAAGGAAGAGAAACATCAAAGGGCAACTCTGCTGACAAATGGCTTAACACCAGTGTGCCCACTCACACAACAGGAATGCTGTACTGAGGTGTGGATGAGTCTTTAAAAGAGAATGCTGTTGTAGGGCCAGATTGATGGTATACTGTTTATTAATGCACCATTTTCAATTTTATATGTATTTTGTTTCAGACAAACTTCAAACAATGCAGATGACTAATACATGTTTTCAAAGGAAAGCCAACTTCTTAAAATAAGGGTTAAAAGTAGGTTTCACGAAAGGCTGTAAATACACACAGTACAAGCTGTGATATAACATGATGCCCTGACGAGAATAACTTTGACTTTGACATACTGATACAGAGCTTTTAAGTTGACAGGCCTCAAATATTAATACGCTTACCGGCAGTTTAAATTCTAGATAGTTTCTCTAAGAATGACTCATGACTCTGTTGGTCTGTATGACAGTCCACTTGCTCTCATTCAAAATATCACCACTGTAGACTAGTGGATTACAAACTTGGGTCTGAGGACTATCAGGGGCCCTTGAGTGGGTTGTAGGTGGTCTCTAGCAAAAGTAGGAAGAGTAGAAATTTTTAACTTTCTTCAATTTTTTTTGGAAGTTAGAAAAACAAGAAAAGAAATGGGATTGATTCTATTATCTCAAACCTAAAAATTACTCAGACAAGATTTCTTTTTTCGGGCTGCAACTAACGATTTTTTTTATATTGTTGATCATTCTGTGGATTATATTCTGGTGAAGGATGTTGATCTGTGTTTCTCAAAGCCCAATATTACCTCAAATGTCTTGTTTTGTCCATAATGCAAAGACAATGAGTTTACGGTCATAGAGGAGTAAATAAACATTTAACAAGCTGAAATCTAGAATTTTGACTTTTTTCTTTTAATGTGCATCTATTGTGGGGGTCCTTGACATGAAAAAGTTTGGGAACCCCTGGTGAAGACTGATATTTTTTGAAAAACCATCTGGTCAAGCATTGTCAATATATGTAGGGCAGGAACGATTTGGCAACGTAATAGAATGATCGATGACAAAAATACATTGATTTGCATATCGTGCATCGTGTTGCTATGAACTGCTACGGCCGGTCAGAGCATGGATTCAAACGAAGAACAAGCTGCACAGAGCCTCGCTGTAGCTCCACAAACTGGACATGACTTACTACAGCAGGACAGCTGCTCCAAACAAGTGCTGGAATTGAAGCACCAAGCAACCTGTCCTCCTCCTGCAGCAGCATCACCCTGTTTACTTTGTGTCAGCACCCAAACACGATATATGAGGATTATCAACACATGGAACATGTTTCAGTTAGGAAGTCACTATAAATTGATTTCCTAGATGTTCCTTCATCACCCACATGCTAAAAGTGATGCCTGCACCGCTGCTGTTAACTTTAAACCATGCATCGTCTAAAGGTGTTATTCTGCCCTTTTGTACTTTCTGTTCACTTTATCAGCCACGTATGAGACACAAATGGCTACAACTAATGTTTACGACTGTCTGTAATTCATTTCAGTCACCAGAAAAACAACAAGAAGTACTTTCTTTGACCCACACTGATGCAAAAATACACTGGCAGCGATCATCTTACCTGCATATGACTCCAGCGATGAAATAACTCCATGTCATAACCAGTTTAAGTTTTAAGTCAAAATACTGATCATCCAGTTCAGTGAAGATTTGACAGTGATTAGTTCTTAAACTAATATGCATCATAAATTTGAGGCCCAGAATTCTCTGATCAGCGATTTGACATCGACTCCATTACATAGGGTGGAAATTAGACTAATTTTAAAATATGCCACTATATCATTCTTCTCATGTGCTTTATGTGTCTATTTTTCAAGATTACAATTGAATAAAATACTGAAATATTGATGAGACAAGTTTTTGATACATATTTTAGGTAAATTAATTATATATATTATATAATTGAATAATAAAAATAATCTGTAAATTAATTGATAAGTTAATTGATAGATTAGTCATTTAGTGCAGCCCTAAATGTCTGAAAGAAGCTTTTAATATGCTTTCAGTGCAATCAGAAAAATTGACAATTGTTGGTTGAAAATGACAAACCTGCATCTATTCAACCATTTTTGGGGGATATCCTACTGCATAAGAAATGAGCAGGTAGTAATATATGGGTCATATCATCTTAAAACAGAGGTGATATGTACTGTAGAGATCAGTTACGATCGACATGTTGGTTAAGCCAGTCAATTTTCAGTTCCTTTTGATCAATTTTATGTTGTTATTCAAAGGTTCACAAACATTTTGGCAACATTTCTTCTATGTCTTACAAGATGCCATCTGTGTATTACGCACAGTTTGGTTCAGTGCTTTGTCAGAACTGAGACAGCAAAACCGAGTCCACATGAAAGAGGCTGTGAAACGCTGCTAATGATGTGCACCTCTTCCTCTTGATTAGATCCACTTTATTGCCGACCGTATTCTTCGTCCACAGTGACTCAGTGTGTTATGTTGCTGTACATGGGTGTGCACCTTAACAGTGTATATTTGTTGTGGGTTTTAGTGCTTGTGATGCTGTGCCAAACTCATATTTAGACTGTTTGTTGTTCACATTTCTATACAAATTGAGAAAAACACAAATTATTTTACTGGAAATGTCAGAAGTTGAAAGTGATGAAAGAGATTATGGAGGCATTTGTTTTACTGCCCATTTGAATGTTGTTGACATTTTGGTAAATGGACATCCTCATTCTATTCTCTATTCAGCAGAACAGGTTACCTCTCTCTTTTCCCAGAAGACAGGAGCTATCTTCCCACTGAGCACTTGTTGTTCTGGCTTCTTGTGTCCGTGTAAACGTGGCTGGAGAGGGGAGGTGAGCGAATACGTAACCCCCCGTATTTCCATGAACAGACGAACACCCCCTACGCACGCACTCGCACATGGCAAAGCCCACTTATCACACTGCTTTGCAGCCTCTGAGTGAGCACAGATAAACAGTGTGACGATCAAAGGCCTCTGATAGCGCTTAGGGGGAGGGCGAGGGGGGGAGAAGGACTGATCCGTCTCTGGAAAGGACTGAAAGAGACCAGGGCTCAGTACCTTAGAAATGGGAATGAAAAGAGGAAAACATATCCAAACAAAGGCCTGTTCTGTCCTCGCTGTGGCCTAGTTGCACTTCTAATTACACTTTACACAAAATCTAACACCAGCATCTGAACAATTGCGTTTGAAAGACAAACAAAGTCAGACCTAACGCCGACATTTGATTATAATTTGAATAAGGATTAAGAGTGAGAACACAAAGGGACACAGATTCTCTGCTGACAAAGGAGCCAAAGGAGGTAAGATGGGCTCTAAACACAAACAAGTGTTCCTGCCAAAAATACACTCCAACAAAGGCTGGACCAAATATCAAATATTAACTATATATTTGTGATAGTTTTGTACAAGATACAAAATACAGCAGCACGGTTTTTAATCACTCATTTTCCATTGCCAACACCAACAAATTACAAACAATGCAACAGGTTGCTGACTACGTTTTGATTATTTAAAAACACGGCAGCACTGTCATGACTGCAATTATCTCAATATATTTTAGAACCATTTTATGAATATATTCTTCAGTCTAATGTCGAGCCTCTAGAAAACTGGACCAGTTGTTGTAGTCTCGCTCAGCAATTGTAGAAAATTGCAGACTACTGCCACTTGTTGAGGAGTAATTGTAGCCTGGAAATTGTAGCCCTTAATGACAATAAGCAAACAACTGAAATAGACAGAGGACAAAGATTTTGTCTTTAAAAGGTTTGCACTGTTATATGGAGGAAACCAATTATGCTCTGTCCATAGAATTGAGAAACAAATTGTATACATACAAATAAAAAAGAAACATCCTTAGTTGGAGCCCACATGATTCACACTTTAACCCGCCCGAGCCTCAGTCGTTTGAACATTTTCCAAATGTTTCAATGGATCACTAAATGACCAGAAACCCATCCATTCAGAACAACTACAGATATAATGTCGCAATGAAGTCACAGTTTAAGGTAAGTCATCAGAAGGGAGGAAGCTACTGCTATCACTTTTCACCAGCCTCTAAGTTAGGGCTGGGCAATATGTCTTATAAATAATATCTCAATATTTTTACACAGCATATATCTCAATATGCACATATACACACGTTCTTTTCTGTCTGAGTGAGACAAAATCACAGTATCAAAGTATCACAACAATTTTGACCAAATACTTTGATATAGACATTTATTAATAATGCAGCAATGTTGTAGGGATGACTGATGATCATTAATATTTTATGAAAGCATCATTAGTAATGTGGTTATAATGACTAAGTGCGTAAAGCAAATAACAGAACCAGCTAGAACTGTCTATTAAGGTAAGAAAACTATATTATTTTACTCTAATGCAGCCTTTAAAACCAGGAAAAGACAACACTTACACCATATCGTTATGTAGCTATATCCAAAAATCAGAGGATATGTCATCTCATATCACAATATTTAAATTATATCGATACATTGCCCAGCCCTACGACTACTGAGTGTTTGGAATGACAATTGTCAATTTTACCATTGTGTTTCAATGGGATACTAACATAGCAGTCTACACAAATGTGTATTATGATTATTTTTCAATAACACTGCAATCTACCCAGACAGGATAGGCACGTTTTCTACTAAGTTTTCTATTTTGATCGGGAATATGGGTCGAGGGACTATATTCAGCCATCTCTGAGCTCCTTTGATTAAGTCATAATCTCATGTCACAATCCCCAAATCGGCTCCAGGACAACATCTCTCCCAGTCTAGACGGACAAATCATGGCAGTGAGCCACACCTCTACCTGTTTGCCAACACATCAATTAAGCATGGATAGTAAGCACTAAAACAGACGGTAAACAAGAAATTAGCAGGTAGAGCAAAGATCTGCAGGCACAAGGTGTTCCTTCAGCATCCCAATGCAAATAACAGACAGCCACTTCTTGTAGAGATTAACTGGTTTTCCTTGTGTGAAAACTTGATATTTGTGAGGTTCACAAATATTCAGATGAGAGACATATGTACTAGATTCAATTTAGGAATTTACTATGACTGAAATCAACCTGGGGGAAAAATTGTGCAAATTTCCACAACAGTCTACAAAGAAAACAAGTTTCAGTACCGGAGGCCGACACTCAGCAACAGACAGACCCAGACAGGAGAATGTCTGCTCACATTTTTGCCGAGAGGTGCAGAGTCCCACTGCGACATCAATTCTTCTGACATTTGGAAACTAACTCGGCCCTCTGACAGCAGCATCGGGGGGATGCCTGTTGCCATATCAACAATTACCTCAGCAGTAGCAACAAGTGCTCCTGTAGGGAGTTTTGGTGTCCCTCGTGAGAAGATCAGAGGAGAGCTATGGTGCTCTCTTTAAACATTCACAAAGCGAAGCAGAAGACGCAGCAGGAGGTGCAGCTTAAAAAAGGGTCAGGGTTCAGAGTAGACGGCTGCCCACACATACAACATACACTACAATCTAGGAACTTTTTAACCTATGAAACCCAACTTGCTTACCAGTGGTGTAAAATATATCCAGTGATCTTCGATCTTTTGAAGATTTTGCTACAATGATCACATTAGTTTGAGGTCTGTTGTGAAATGTAGTCACACATTTTCTGCATTTAATAAGCTGCTTAAGGAAATCAAGAAAAAGCTCCACTGAGAAGCAAAACAGTGGAAAACACAGCAAGCTTGTTTATGTGCAACAACCCAGCATTTTCTGGACTATAGTCGCTCACTTTCTGGATCAGTAAGAGTGAGCAGCTACATACGCATACAAACAACAGCCCTAATAACAATAACATCACCCTTTACTATAGCTTGTTTGGCAAAGGACAGTGTTTTCCCCCAGTTAACTGCAGTTCTGGCAGCTGTGGCTACACAAGGTAGCTGTAAACACAAATAACAAAGCAAGATCCTATTCCTACCTGTTGCTATAGTTTCAGTAGGCAGCCTTGCAGCAGCATCTAGAAGAGGTGTCAATCTGTCACACACTGCCAGCGCTCCAGAGCCTGTGCCTTCACTTTATCCCAGCGCTGTGGCAACAACAGTAAACGAACGCCGTGCCGACCAGTGCATGATTCATTAACCAATACACAGCACAAGAAACACACAAGGTGGGTGCCCATGGCTACTAATGCAGAATTATACACTCAGTGCCGACTTTATTAGGTACACCCAGCTAGTACCAGCATACTGTATAGAGATTTTCGCTTAATGGCTTGAAGGAAAAAAAATTGCAGGCATCTAATCCTAGCTTTCCACTTTGGGCTGATTTAAACACAACAAAATTGCTCCAAGTCAGGGATCTTAGCAAGCTAACACGTATAAAAACCAGAGCTTGTGTTCCATTCTCACTACGCCAGACACCTAGGGGCATAACTAGATTTTAAATTGGCCAAATCTGTTAAGCCAGTCACTGTGGAACGGACCTCTTCAACCCTACCTTTCAACACTCACAGCCACCCTGCGGCTAGATGGGCTGAATGCCAGCAGGCTACAACATAGGTGTTCTTCTCCCCCAGTAACCTCCTCGGTAAGCTGGCGTCGTGTTACTGTACACCCGTCTCGCCTTTCACAGTTACGGTAACCAAGGCTGAGAACTTCCCTTGTCACATCGCCTTTTTTAATGCCGCCTGTAGACAGCGGAACCACCCTTTTGTTGGTGTAAAATATCATGTTGGCGTCCGGCTAGATTGAGGATTTAGACACCACACACTTCAATCTTAACACAGCAATTTGTGAGCAGGATAAGGCAATGCAAATTTAGATAAAGCCAGTTCCATCAGGGTTTCTGCACATTTCAACAATTAAATTTAAGACTTTTAAAGACCACTTGGAGTATAAATTGTTTAATTTATTAGTGGTTATCAAATAACAAAGACTTAAGTTAACTGTCATGTAGGACTACAACGCCTATAAGATGCCACAATACAGTGAAAATGTCAATCCTAGTTTCATTAAGTCCAAGGTGATGTCTTTTAGAAGATACTGAGTTTAATATGATAATAAATGGAGAAAAGCAGGAACTCTCCGTATCTGAGAGGCTGAAAACTGCCATTTTCTGCCATTTTTGCATGAAAAAATACTTGAAACATTAATTGATTATCAAAAATAATTTAATGGTTGAATTCTTTTTTACTACTTGCCTGGTCAGGCTGGGTTTACTGGCCTGACACGGTTTACAAACATGCACAGAGTGAACTCACAGGTAACAGGAGTTTGACTTGCAATGCGGTATCTCAAGAATGAGGGCTGCCCACTGTATCGACCTGCCTTTGGCTGCAGGCTGCGCACTGAGTGGACTGAGGAGCTATGCTATTTCTAGATTGGGCTGTGCATCATGTGTCAATTAGCTATAATATAAAGCAGGTCACCAGTATGAGCGACCTACTTCCACAATAAAATGCAAATAGAGCATAAAGACTCACAGAGCTATTCTGTAAGGGTTGGGAAATCGTAGTCTCTTTATGAAGCAAGCGTGTGTCATTGTTGCAAATACAATTGTGAGATTTGAATTTAAAAAGTAAGACTTTTGCAAGAATCTCTTCTGTTTCTTCCACTAAATATTGCCATGCCCTTAGTTTGCTTTGATAACTGATTGTATTAACACATCTCATCTCCTATACTCTCTGCAGACAAATTAGGTCACCTTGCAGTGACTCATAAGCAGGAATGTATAATTAGCTTACCTGTTACACCAGTTACTCATTGACTCATCCACCCATGTAGGTAGGAGTGTTCAACAGCTATTCATCTGTATTAGCTCACTGCCCACTAGAATTTACAATCAGAGAGGAGGCTGAAACCATTGGAAGGTCATAAATTGAAAACTGAGAGGCATGGGAATGTGCCGCGGCCTTTAGTGTCACAGCTGCTCGACTCAACTTCCTCCCCAAGTGCATTTCCTCATTTCACTTCATCCAACATAGCTCAATGGCTGGGTGCTTTCTGTTTTAGGAAACCAGACACAGCTAAATTATAGGCTAGACCCCACCTAACCCCAGTGTTGGCTGTATTTTTACATGCAAGGCTGACGAATTAAATGAGTCAACAATAATAACACTGGTTTAACAATATAAACTGCCACACAAGACACGATAAGACTGAACAGACAGGAAATATGGGGGGCCAGTTTCACAAAGATAGATTTTAACTAGGGCTTAGATATAACAGATAGACTTCATACAAATGTCTAATTTCATCTGTTGCACAAAGCAGTTTAGTCCTTGACCACCTTAAGAAGGACTATAGCACAATGAATTCTGGGTAAAAAAAAAAAAAAGGCCATCCAAGTGACCACATTCAACCACTCAGCTTTGTTTACCCCAGCAGAAACTGTGTCTTTTGGTGGAACTCAACAGTTAGAAGAACATTTTACCATAGCAAAGTTAGCAACCCACAAATTATTAGCCATGTTTTCTCTTTTTTGTTGATGGGTGCTACTGATCAGTTGGGGGCACTGATTGTTACCATGGTAACATGGGTCTCAAGCCTGAATCAACCTGGGGAGAAGGTGTATATTTTAATCTTACAGTTAATCAGTCTTTATTTTTGTGAAACGGTGTAACCTGAAATAGAATAATCTATGACCAAAATTGAGACTAGTCTAACACTACAGACTAGTCTAAAGTATCTTTGAGAAACCGGCCCCAGGTTGCCAACCACTTGGTTTTGTTATTTAAATCTTAGCTTGGCATATGGCTTCAAATAAATAGGTCAACCATGCTCTGGGTCAAGATTTGCCACAAAGGGCGGAAGGCAGCGAGCTCAATCGGCCGAGCCTCTCACAACTACCGACGTCTCAGACCACCGCTGAAAACACCCAGAAGTAGCTGGAAAATACTGGAAATCACAACCAAAAATGGTTATATTTTAAGCAATGAACGGTGAACAGTAGCCAAGATAGCGGTTAAAAGGTTAACTTAAGCTGCGTTAACGTTAAGCTAGATGTTTTCCAAGAGAAATGCAACCTTTACTGAGCTTATTGTACTGCTAAGGGTAACGCTAGCTCCAATTTTATGAAATTGCCGACGACGTAGAGTTTAGACAATAACATAGAGTTATGCGACATCTAATGAGTCGTGTTTCAGAACAAAAATAAAAGCCAGTGAACACATGCTGATACTGGTAGTCGCAAAGTCAGTTTTCTTCTTCTCATTCTAGGAAATAGCCTTAGCCCTCATAGCTCAAGCTAACGTAGCTACATTAGCTAGCAGGCTACAAGGCATTTCCCAGCAACCAGTCCACATACGCCAAGACTCGCTATATTAGAGTTAGCTAACGTGAGGGTGGGTACCACCGCTTGGCAAAATAATTAGGGCTGAATTTAACACATTTTCAACAGTGTACGTATGTCCAAGCTTTGCTCTGTGAGCTAACGTTAACGTGGCTACACACTGGCTCGCCTACTCATGTAACTTACTTTAGCTGCCTTGTGTTGTTGCTAATCGTCTCACAATATGTAAGCCAACTTTTAATCAGGCTCTTGCGGGTCTGTGGTGTTGCAATCGTATGCGATCATCTCAGAGACAAGTTCCGAGAGGTCAGTTTTAGTTAGTTGGGTAATTAGGTACTTACAAAGAGCAGGCTGAACATTGAAATCCCGTGACTACCCCGGAGAAAGTGGAGGGAGTGTAGAAACCGCTGCCAGGTCGCCTTTTTGTTCCTCTTCAATGTGGCAGCTTGAATTCTCGTCGGAGGTCGGGAACTGTTGTCGGGGAGGAGCCTCCTCAGTGTGCCGACGCCTTCAGGACTGTCGGATATACGGCTTACCACACAGCCCATATTAGTTGCAAGACAACATAGTGGGAAATATCTGGGAAAACTGTCCTTTTCTATGGCACACGAGTGTATGCTACATTTGCTTTGTAATTTTGACAACTTACACACAGCCATGTACAGACTAGTGCAGGGGTCTGCAACCTTTTTGCCCCCCAAAAAAGAGAAAAAAAATATCTGTCTGGAGCCACATCAATTAAATTCTCTCTTTTCCCAGAGGACTCTTGATTTACCATCCATAGCTAATGTAAGAAGACTCAAGAGGACTAGCCACTGTCAAAATTTAGGCTACAAAACATTTTAACTTAAAAAAAAAAAAAAGGTGTATAGGCTAAACAGTTTCTGACTGTACTCAGTCAACATTGCCCTGTATTTTGTTTTTGTTAAGTTGTTTAATGCCAGATTATTGAATGCAGACAACGAATAAATGCAGTGTGATGATAGTAAGGAACAAATTAACCTGGACATAATTTTTCCAAGTACATGTCTAAACAATTGTGGCCTACTTAGCACTTTTTAAACACAATTTGTTTTAACTTATAAAAATTAGTGTCTAAGCTGCCTTAAAATTTGAAGTTGACTGAAACTGAAAATACATTCTTTTCTATCCAAATAAACTTAGTAGTGATTCATTTGTACTTGAGAAAACATGCTCAATAAGCTTAAGATGTTAAATTGAACCAACAACTCCTCAGTCAGTTGAGTTGATTAAACTGAACTGTGTAGTATTCATTCAACTCATAATTTCATATCAAAACACTTCAAGTCAGAAGAACTCATGGTTTTAAGTTTGTAAATGTTCCGAAAACAAATACAAGAAATTTTAAGGTAAACTAACTTGAATAAATAAAACTTGTATATCTATGTTAAGTTAATGAGAAAAGATTTGTTGATTCCACCGTCTTCCAATATGATTTTTGTATTAAAGAAGGAAAGCAGATGCACTTAAGGTCTAAAGGAAAAGCAAATTTTCTACCAAAAAGCCTGTACATAGTAGATTTATTACTTAATGGAGGAGGATATTTTTTTTATATCACTTTTACTTTTATCACTATTATCACTTTTCTTTGTTTTTAATTTTGCAATAAATATTGTATTGTGAATTTTTTATCATGGTATTACTGTACTTTGAACAAATACCGAAGTCGCTTACTATGTTTGGGGAATAAGCACGATAACGTACACTGGAAGAGAGCTGTGGGATCTTTTACACCAGTTTAGTTGGAGGGAAGCATAAAAACTGGAATAAGTATGAAGCAATATACCTTTGCGCTAGTAATGTAGCGCTGCAGAGATGCCCTGGCCTACAAATCTTCTAATATGCTGATCATGTTTTCTCAGATGTAAGAAAACAAGTATGTTGGGTACTCTGACAAATGTCACATCACCATGATTTTAGTTAGTTTTTTGTTTGTTTGTTTGTTTGTTTGTTTTTTGTTTTTGTTTTTGTTTTTTCAAGATTGTGGTGCAAAAATGACAATTTCCGCTAGTCATGAATATCTGTCAAAATAATTGCAATGTGATTTTTTTTTTTCGTCATATCTTGCAGCCCTAGATTCAACCTTAAACCAGCAGCAATTACTTCTTCTCAAGTCGTCAGTTAGATGTACGATTTTACCGGGATAACGTGAATGCAGCATTGAGGGTCTGGCGTCAGTACGACGTAAGAAGAATCCGGGTGCACGATGACAGCTCACCATGGTGACGACAGTTCCAGAAAATAACCGCACGATATTATCCCTGGGTTCGTGGGTTGTTTTACAACATTTTTTCTTATATTTTTAGCCAATCACATTCCAAGTAGGCTAGCTCAAGCAACCACTTGAGGTATGCAAATTATAAGATAGGGTGGGTCCACAGTGCTTTCAAGTATTTATCTAAGTTTTATTTATTTATTAGTTGTTAGAGCGTCTTTGTGTATAAAATATGCATATATTGTATTATATATTTTAAATGGATACCTGTAAGTAAGCTAGTAGGAAACGTCGACATAAACGCACCCTATCGAAAACAAGACAGGTTAATCTTTAGCCTTTCCCATGATACGGTTAGACACACATCTCTCTCTGTTCCTGAAGCCCCCCTTAGGTGATTTAGGACTATATGACTCTTTGAGTGTGCTTCTCTCGGGATGACATACAAATACAAGGCAAACTAAGACAAAGATTGCCATTGTTTATGTATCATCTTGAACTCAACTCGTTTTGAGTTATCTGCAATGAATTGACATTCCAAGTAACTGACTAACACATTTGTTATCAAAGTGATCTGAACTGACGAGTAAAACCCCATCACTGTGGCTTTGAGCTTACTGGCAGATCAGACAAGAATCTCACAGCTGTAGAGGCCTAGAAGAGTTTTTTCTTATAACTGTATATCTCCCTCTAGTGTTCATTCCTTTACCTGCAACACCAAATGTGCCATGCAGCTATCCTTACCTAGAAAAACTACAGTCAGGGCTCATCAGTGCCAGTGATTTTAGATTTTTTTATATACACTGCAAAAAAAAAAAAAATAATAATAATAATAATGTTCAGGCTACCTTAAAAATTTACATGGACTGAAAGTGAGAAGACAAATTGAGGTAATTTTGCAATGATTAAAAAAAAATCAACTTCTCTAGTCAAATAAACTTGATATTAATTCAGTTGTACTTGAGAAAACATTTTCAAAAAGCTGAAGGTAAGAAGTTGAACCAACGACTTCTGTCACACTGGTAAACATTGCAGACACATGTGATTTCTTTTTACATTTTCTCAGTTTGTAAAGTCAGTTCTTCATTTCACACAAAGAATTTACAGCTGGACCTGCTTTCTTCACTGTTTGGTTTGTTTGTTTTTGTTTTACTTTGTTCCAGTTAATTTAAAGCTACTACAAGGAACTTCCATATTTTGTTGATGTTGGAGGCCCCTATGGACAAAAGCGGAAAGCAAAAGTGTTTTGACTGGCATAATCACAAAATATAACGTCAAAAATAAAATTATGGAAAAAGAAACCTCCTCCTACTTCAATTTAACTGGCTAATGTAAGACTCTGTGTGGAAAAATGTAAACAAGGAGAACCTGACCCGGTGGCAGCCATTAAGAATAATCTATATACAGTAGAAATAGTCAATCTTCTCGCTGATGGTCTTGTTTGCTTATGAAGGTCATATAGAGGTCTCACCGTTAAATTGAGATGGTTTCATAACCTGTTAAAACCTCCTTGTAGTAGCTTTAAGTGTAAGGACATGATAAGCATAAAGCACAAGGGGATGAGGACTGAACTGCCTTCATCATGGCTCACTATATTTTCATTATTGTGAAAACTGGCCGACTATGACTTATCTTAAAGTCTTCATCATCTGTGTTTTCCTCAAACTATAAAAAAGAAGGATCGCAACAGTTTTAGCTCTCAAACAATGCACAGCGGAAAGTCTACTAATATGTTGATCATGTTTCTTTATAAACTAAATTTGTAAGTTGATAAGGTGATTGAACTCTGTACAGTACATTCATTCAACTCATCATTTCAAGTTAAAAGACTACAAGTTACAAGAACTCATGTTTACAAGTTCTGAAGTGTTCTGTAAATAAATACTAGAAATTTTACTTTAAATTAACTTGAATTAATAAAACCTTAACTATAAATATAAAACTATGTTTACATTAAGTTAATGAGAGAGGATGAGTTGATTCCACTAAATTTCTGTATGATTTTTTATAGTGTAATGTCCACATGCAGATACGGTAGACAGAAATGAGGGCCTCACACCAACATACAAGAAAGTTTTTATTGATGTGGTATCAATACAATCAAGTACTGTAGATTTTGTATAAGCAGACAAACATTTTCAATCAAAAAGAGTGCATTTATACCCAAATTCTATTGCATAGAGTGCACGCAATAGCCTTGTATGACAAAAATCCTATAAGTTGATACATTGAACATTACACAAATAGAAAATAAAAGTCCACAAATAATCCTTCACAAACGACGCTAGAATGCTAACTACATGTTGTAAATGCTCTTAACTCATCAATGCTGTTAAATACCATTTATACGTTCTAGGCTTCGGTGGTCGGTTTTGGCATCCCTATTAAATTATCATAAATGTATAAATACATCTTCATTAATTTCATGTGCAAATGGGAATGGCCGTTTGTATTTATTGAAACTAAAACAAACAAATATCCCTTAAGAACCGAAGCAAGGCTTGAAAAAAATAATATTTTTTTTGTTTTTGTTTTTTAAAAGAAAAACAGAAAAAAAAACACTTCAAAGCAATTTGTGATTGAGACGGTACATGGATCTTACTGACACTTGTTAAATGATTTGCACACAGGGCAAACTCTGCAAGCAAGTGACATTGTCTATGAAAACATAAGGACAGAGAATAATGGGCACATGTAACTCACATAACCGTTTCATATGTCCAAAAAATAGAAGGCGACAAAAAAAAAAAAAAAAAAAAAAAAAAAAAAAAAAGGCAACATACAGTACATAAACGAGCCTTGGACTGTCTTGTAGACTCACATAACAATAATGATACATAGCAGTTGTAGGTGAGTTATGAAAATGTTATAGGGCAAGAGCAAGTGCATTGTTTGCATTACATAGATGTAAAATACTGATTAGGCCTCGTCCTAGCACTGCTTCTCCAACGCAACTTGAAGAGTTACTGTTTATGTGTAGTGACGCAGCATGGTAGATCATTTGCAGAAACTGTTGTTAAGCAGTCAAACAGTATACATTCATTCTGATTGCAAAGCTAAATATTTGGCACAATCCTCCTGTACGTTGACATTCCTCCATCAAGGTGTAAGGTAGTCCTAAATTCAGTGTAATGATAGCGTTTGATTGGAATCCTGTCTGAGCTGAGGCACAGAGATGGCAATATGAGCACTGACATTTTTTATTGACCCTTTGCTAAGCCCCTCCTCTGAACAGCAACTGTCCAATCATAGATTAGCAATCATAACTGGGATACTGCAGGCCTGTCGAGCCTTGCCTTTCTCTACATGTGGAAGTGTAGCACTAAGACAAGCAATACTCAGTGTTTCAGGAATCTGGATGGTGGTGTCTTTTTTGTAGTTTTTCAAAAATGTAAAACACAAGAACACATGTGTGAGGAATGGATTAAACTTTGTGTTTATCTGCTCTAATGTAAGAGGTGAACGTTAGCACGTCCAGCTAACTAGCTTACCAAATGCAGAAATGTTACCTCCAGCCAAACTTGTGTTAGATACCACTGCATTTGCAAAACTCGTGGCTTATTCCCTCCAGGAGTTAAATTGAGATTTGACATGTGGGGGATTCGAAGAGGAAAATGTGGGCTTGTGCTTAATCAAAGTGGGCTGATGATGACATATTTCACACCAGGTTAGTTTAGCTCTTGTTCCTGCACTCTTCCTGAGACAATCACAGTTCAGCTGGTCTGGTTGGGTGACCATTTCAAGGTCCACTGCATTTAATCTAATCTCCTGCTCCCTTTTCGGATGTTAATATATACATATACATGTTGTATTTCATTGTCTGACCAATGTTTGTTGGTAAGCTAGCTCTCGGTCCTCCGGCATTAATGTTATATCATGAACACTGCCGTTAAGTAGCTTTACTTTAAGACCCTTTTACAGCTTTCTTGTTTTAAAACGTGTCAGGTGAAAACATTAAAAAGTCAGCTGGAGGCAGACTTCTCAGCTGACTCTGGGAGCATTAGCATTAGCTTACATGAGTAAACTACACTGCTAGCAAGAGTCATAATTTTAGCCAACAAATTAGCTAACAAAATCCACAGTCGTCAGCTCAAAGCTGCTTTTGTTTACTTATCTGTGTAATCAAAGACCTCGTGTTTCAAACATGACTGTCAGTTTCAATCTGAAATCTGCCACCGTTATCAGTGTAAACTGCATATGTGCAGGGCGAGAATGGAAAGCTTGACAGGCTAGCAACAGTCACTAAGGAGGGTAGGGCTTAGCAAATGGTCAATGTTGCCCAAACCTTTTTATCTTCTCTCTTCTGTAACTGCAACCATTGATAAAAGATCTTTTTTTTTAATTCATGACTTGGTACAACACAAAAAATTATTGCACACCATTATGCCACTCATTGGACCAATATGCAAAGCAGTCCTATCAAAAGTGTTCAGTGTTAATTCATGTCTCAGAAAAGTTGTCCTCTGATCTCATTGTGTCGATTTGATTTCTTTGTCTCCCATAATCTATTCATTACATTCATCATTAACCTATTTTCATAACTTGTTCCCTTACTTTGCAATGGCACCATTAGGGTATGTGAAATTCTCATAAAAACCCAAAGGACACCGAAACATTTTGAAGTCAGATCACTTGTGGAACATTGACAGGACTGTGAGCTCTTCTGAAGGTTTTGTAACTTCCGCAAGTTTATTATTATCTTCGCTGAAGTGTTAATGACCTGAATGCCAGGGGGACAATGTGAAACACACACACACACACACACACACACACACACACACACACACACACACACACAGAGAGATCACAGTGACAGACAGAAGGGTACACCCACTAGAACAGACGAGCACATGCATACACACGCAAGCATCATGTATCTTTAATGCCTCATCCAACAGAAATGAGTAAATATACAACTCTCACCTCTGGCCCACCACCTCTCCCAGAAATCTGGCAGGAGTTTGTTAAATGTTACATAACCTGGATTGCACAACCTGTGGGCCTCAGTCAGTCCCTTTACTTATTCATGGAGTAAATGCAGATCGATTATTTCGATTTCCAGCGTTATACTTTACTTGTCCTTGATGCCACGGATGTTCCATAATGCAAAGCAATAATTTAGCTATTTGAAATTACACATTGCCATTAAAAGCCCATTTTAATGGCCACAGTATATTTTATAGTACATTAATAAGATGTAATAAGCTGTACTTTATATTAAATTAAACAAAACCTAGAAATAATACATTTTTATCAGTTTTAGACCCTTTATTAGACTTTATTAGAGTGTTATTAAGGGCACATTACAAAAGAACTGTACTTTAAACTAAAGTGCACATGTGAAATAATGCACTTTAGTTAACAGTACAGTTCTGTTGTAATTTGTCCCTAATTACACTCTACTAAAGTCTAATAATGATCAAACAGTGAGAAATAATGCACTTTAGTTTAATGTGCCGTTTGGTTGTAATGTCTACCTACTTACCCTCTAATAAAATCTATTAAGGGTCTAAAAACGGGTATAATGCTGTCTGATAAAGTACCTATTATTTCTAGTTGTCATCTAATTTGATACAAAGTTTGGGCGGTTACATCTTATTAAGTGCTTTACTGATTTAAATTTTGCACAAACTCCACTCTGTGCCTCTGGTCTTTTCTGAAGCAGAGTTGCATTTTACATCTTTGACTGAGACCATATTCCTCCCATGCAATTAGCCTTTCACAAGTTGGATTAATTCAGCTATTTTTGACACAATGGATTGGGAATTAATAGAAGGTCTTGTCATTCAGAACTACAAATGATTCAGAATCGCTCTCATTCGCCCAGCAACAAGGCAAATAGAAACTGCCACTGAAGGAGACAAAGTGGATGTTTCTTTAATTTATCATCCATTTGCCTCCATATTTGCCAAAACAGAGACAAGTTTACAGCATCTTCACAGATTTAGCAATATATGATCGGAATGGGGCTTTCATACTGTAGTATGGCAGTATAGATTGCTCACGTGGAATATGAATGTGATACTGATTTATTAATAGGTAGAATACCATTAGAGAGTGATGTCAGTGATGTCATGGTCAGAGCATCTGAAGAGGATGCCTGCGATCCCATGATGGGATTTGCAGTGCAAATGGAAATATCAGATCGATACAAGGAAACGGGCCATCGATCCAGCTATGGTTGTGTCCTTACTTTCCATTTTGCAGTTGCTCTCAGTATCTATTCTATGGCATGTAAACATTGACTGTATGCATACATATCGTCCTCAATTAATATCATCCTGAAAGTTTAAAAAAGGCATTGTCCTTGTAAGATGTTGTCGATCCTCTTTAAAGGGGCGGTTTAAATTTAAGATTCTAATACTGTGAGGTCATATTTATTGTACTTGTTGGATTCCTTTTCTGGACAGTTCAATAAATTAAAAGAAAGACAAAGATCCATCCTTTTTAAATGGTCAGCTACTAAATCCAGAAAGAAGCAGAGATATAAGCATCCAACAGATGCTTATGCCAACTAACTGTCAAAATATATATCTCACTCTAAAAACAAAGATTTAACCCTAGTAATAATTTTAACGTATCAATTTTTTAGAGTACCAAAATGGTCAAACAAAAGGAACATGAAAAGTAACGGTGTTACAGCACCAAATGCCTTGTTTTGCTATTGTTTGTCTATGTTCTATGTGGTATTGTTGCTCTTTATGTGAGTATTGCCATTCACGTTTTAAATAAAAACACAAGGGGGACGTGACTGCAGCCAGAGGAACCAATCACCCCCCAGGGTCTGGTGATGTCCTTATGATGTCAGAGCATGAGGGCAGGATGTGCAGTCACATGGGAAGGTCTGTTACTAGCACATTACAAAGTAAGGCACTTAATAGTCTGAATCCAATAAACAACAACAATGACAAGGACCAAATAATAACAATAAAATTATGACAATATAATAATTAAAATAATATAAGCTAAAAAACACCAACATAAAATACAACCCAAAACACACATTTGAAGGACATTGAAACAAAGAACACAGTATGAAATTCCTTCCCCTGCCTTAAAAAACTTTCCATATTTCATTCACAAAGTTTGTTTTTTTCCGCAGATGATGTCAAGGGTGAGACAGATACAGATGATGGCGATAATATTGAGAATCCTATGGGGTTTTGTGTTTCTATTATGGCTGCAGGTATTTTAGGTTTAGGGCTGCTCTGAGGTGCCAATACAGGAACATGTTTGAGTGAAAGGACAGGGTTATGTGGGACAGAGTAGGAATCCTGAGAAGGAGGAGTGGATGTACTCGGTGGAATAGAGGCCATTTGCCTGATCTGAGGGCATCTGGACCCATACTTGGTCACCCTCCTTCAGCTCTAGGACAGCACTACCAGACGCCTGGTCCATGTAGCCTTTCTTGTATTCGTCATAGGTGTAAGTGGCTGGTACATTGTTCTTGTACAGTGCCACCCACAAGCTAGTTCCCTTTACATGCATGTGGTATGCAAAGTAGTAGACACCAGATATAGGAGCAGTGAACATGCCGGTAGCAGAGCTGTAGGCGTTTTGCCCGTTGTACAGGGTCCTGTCAAATTTGATTGGCATGGCTGAGGGAGGGAACGGTGTGGTGAGGATGGCTGTGAAGGCCGGTGCCACAGATGCCGAGAGTGGAACTTGACTGTACACAGGCCCCTTCCTGTCCCCTGGAACTTCATCCCCTTCCAACTGTGTATCTGTTGGTCCAGCAACAACTGTTTGACCATTTCCTGGAGGACCTGGGGGACCTGGAGGCCCTGGAGGGCCGGGGTTACCATTAAGTCCAGCAGGGCCTGGTTTCCCTGGAGGACCTTGGGGACCCATAGCTCCCTTCTCTCCAAACTTACCCAATCCTGGTGCCCCTGTAAGTCCAGGTTCACCCTTTGGGCCAGGGACACCCTGTGGCCCCATGGGACCCATGGGCCCCTGAAGACCAGGAATGCCTGATTGGCCCCTGGGTCCTGGAGTCCCTATAAATCCTGGCTCACCTTTAGGCCCTGGAGCGCCTGTCAGTCCTGGATTCCCAGGTAAGCCAATGTGTCCAGCCTCCCCTTTGGGTCCAGGTTTTCCAATGGCGCCATTCGGCCCAGGAAGGCCTTTATCCCCAGGGATGCCAGGTTTTCCAGAGAGTCCATTGGGGCCTTGGTCACCTCTGAGGCCAGGTAGTCCTGGAGGGCCCTGGGGTCCCAGATCTCCTTTCTGCCCTGGTATTCCATGTTTTCCTGGGAGTCCCATTGGGCCTTGAAGTCCCGGTGGTCCTGTTTGTCCATCAAGGCCTGGTTCCCCAATTGGGCCCACTATTCCTTGCTCTCCTTTGTCCCCTGGTAGACCAGGCAACCCACTATGACCCTTTTCTCCTTTTGGCCCACTCAGACCAGGTTTCCCATAGCCAGGGGTCCCAGGAAATCCAGGAGAACCCCGGGTCCCTGGCTCACCTTTTGGGCCTGTTGGACCTGGTCCTCCTGGAAGTCCATCTAGTCCAGGCTTTCCTACCCCAACTGCCCCTGGAAGACCTTTTAGACCTGGAGCCCCAGCCTCTCCTGGTTCTCCGTGAAAACCTGGAGGTCCTTGATCACCTTTAAGACCAGGCAGTCCAGGTAAACCTTTAAGCCCTGGCTTGCCTATACCTGGAAGACCAGGTGGTCCTGTACTGCCTTTCAATCCAGGAGGACCCCTTATACCTGTGGGCCCTGGCTTCCCATTTCCATTCTCGCCCTTAAGTCCACGATCACCTGGTGGGCCAACACCACCCTTTATTCCTGGTTCGCCCCGAGCCCCAGGGGGGCCTCTGATGCCTGGAAGCCCAGGTTTCCCATTAAGAGACAGGCCAGCTGGGCCAGGGAGGCCAGGCTGCCCTGGAGGACCCCTAGGACCTGGTTCACCTCGAGGGCCTACCTCGCCATTAAGTCCTGGCATCCCCTTCGGTCCAATCTTTCCTGGAAGACCTGGAAGTCCAGGCTTACCAATTCCTGGAAAGCCAGAAGGCCCCTGAGGGCCCGGCTGGCCATTGAGACCCGGCTTGCCCAGTCCAGGTTTTCCTGGAAGTCCTGGTGGCCCAGGGGGGCCTCTTGGTCCAGGTTTCCCTGGGGGGCCTGGTTCCCCCTTCACCTCCATCATGGGTGGCATATCTAAAATATAGAAAAGATGATGGTATTAATAATACAGTATTTCAAAACAAGAAACAAAAAGCAAACAGATCAATGCGACTATAATATGTAAACATATAAAGGTGTATGTGTTTTGAGTACTAAATGCATTATGAGCAAAAGAATGAAAATTAAAAATTGCTGTAAGTCAAAGAGATTTTTACACTGCATGCAATTCAAATCCAACTGCTGCACCATTAGAGGTCAATGCAGGACACTACCTATTTTCTACTCAAAATGCGATTCATCATCACCTAAAAACTAAAGATGGTTAGAACACTTGACAAATTACTGCAACTTAATGATTTTGGTGTCAGGCTTTTAAAAGGGTTTAAAAAAGAACGAAGACCATGTTGCCTCATCTTTCTTGACTGCAAACATTTTATTGCAATCCTAAAGTGCATATTGTATAAGGAGCCATGATGTATCATTGTTCACACAAGAGTAGTTGATCAACCCTCCATTTGTTGTAGACAATCATCTGACACAAAAGGCAGCATTTGTTAGGGAAAAGGGCACACTACTTATCGTCTTTGCTGTGAATATGTTTGGGAGCACACTCCCTTGCTAGGTGGCTAATAATGACGGATAGGATGATGGCACGCCTTCAGTCTCACAGTTCTTGTAATCACCTGAATGGGTTTGTGCACATGCCACTTGGAAATGAAAACAACAGAGAAATCTGTGAAACATTTCAGAGATTCTGATATATTTTCTGGTTTCTTTTAGACCAAAAACTTAACTCAAATAATTCATAAATTTGGTGTGTCTGTTCTGGGCTACTGTAGAAACATGGCAGTGCAACTTTGTGGTATAAACAATATAAACAGCTCATTCTAAGGTAACAAAAACACAATAATTCTTATTTTCAGGTGATTTCAGACAAATGAAATTATACTTGTTTTGACTCCCTAACAAAGGCTTGATGCTGAAACATGTCAGAGTTTGTTATAAGGTCTAACATGACCGTGCTGTGACAATACAGACATTTTAACTGTCTTAAAAGAGAATGCTCGGAGTTTTTCGGGACTTTTAATGGAAGCATATGGCCATATTTTGCCAATAATTCTGTGTAAATCATGCACACTGGAAAGAGATGTGGAGCAGAAGGAATGTGAGAAGACATCATGAATTAAGTAGCTAAATACAAGAAACATCTGATCAATCACAACAGGATTGCCTGGGGAATTCAAACTTCAAATTAAAACCATTTGTTGACGGCTCAAAATTCAAAACATAACGTCAGAATAATCTAGTCTGTTGGAAAGAGTTCTCTGAATTCATTTTTTAAAATATGTTTTCGTGTCCCGACGAACACTTTCCTTCAAAGGCATGGTCATATGTTTTTTAAATCCCAGCACACACTAAGTGGCAGGCAAGGAACATTCTGGACAGGTCTAAAATACATACATAAAATACTCTATACAAATACTCTATATGCTCCTGGGTTCAGCACTTATTATGTAATAGTACAACTGGTCAGGAATTAACTTTTCTGTTTTCCAGCTGAGTAGACATCTTATTGGGATTGAAAGTGTCTGTCAAATGCTAATTTTTGATTGTGTAACAGAGAGGGAACTAGTCTGGAGAAGTATACCACGTGTCATAAACTGTCTCATTATTCTTTCCCAGCAGAGTGAGGCAGAACACAGCCAGGCCACAAAGAGCAGAAGAGCAGAAACACAGAACAGTTCAATCACACCTCGCCACTGCTGTTGCAACACCTTAAATAAATAAATGTCAAGTATTCATGTTTTATAATGTACAGTGTCTGGGTCTTTTGCAATTGCAATGAATTGAACAACCAACCTCTGCTTGAGCCAACAGCCTACCCTGTTGAAAGCTTCTATGAAGACAACCCAAGCCGGTTTATCTCTTTAGTACTGTGAGTCATTCCTCATTTTTAAACCAAATCCTATAAAAGCATTGTGTGATGCATTACCTCCCAAACCTGGGAACTGCCAATACACCTGCAGTACTGTACTACTGTTGATCACCTCACTACGCCTTAGGTATATTAGATAAGAGCAGCTCAACAATAAATGGGAGGAAAAACATACTATTTCCCATTCCATGTAACAAGACTGCAAGGAAACTCAAGTTGAAACTCCTATTACATCCCCTGATATAACCACAGGCCATGATCTCCCCCTGCTGGCAGTTAATGAGAATGCAGCCTTTTACGTTTCAAATGAACTACAATGATGAGAAAGGCCATAATGCAACATAGCTTGGGTTATAGTATTGTATGAGTCCAGTCTAAAGTTCAGAGAAAAATGAATTAAATGAGTTTACGTGATTTTGCTGTGCAGGGTTTTGTAGAATAGAGAGATTTCAAGTATGACCACTTTATGCTTTGCCCCCAAATAAATGGTTTAGATCACTGGTTCCCATCTTGGGGTTCCAACCCCAATCAGGGATCACCAAAGCTTCATCAGATGTCATAAGGTCTTCTTGATTTAAAGGGATGTAAGAGAGTTATTTTTAACGTTTGGATTATTATTTAAGATATAAATGTAAGAAAATCTCATTGCAGTGAATATACTATCAAATATCCATGAAATGTATCACTTGGTCAGGGGTTGTCAATTCACTCAATTATAGAAAAGGGGTCCCTTAAAGATTTTTGGGAACCAACGGCTTAGAAAATATAGCTAGACTTCAGATTTGTCTGTTACAGCAAAAGTGCCATTCTTGGGCCAAACTACATGTCTGCAGCATAGATAGATCCAAGAATAGCAAGGCTCTTTCTTCATTTTTCATACACCCACCAAAAACACTGTGTTCAGGCGTGTAATGGGTATTATAACCTTTTTTGTTTGTTTGTTTAGTCATGGTCTACAGCCCTACTGCAGACCACCTTAATATATCACCCAGAGACAGGAAATAAGGTGCTTCACACCTGAGAGGATATAATGGCTTCTTTATTACTTGTTGCAATGCTCTCCTGACTTAACTTGTGCCTTCCAATACATTTGAACCATAAAGTCAAACTGCTTATTGAAATCTGCTCCTGAAAGAGCAAACCTGCAGTTGTACCCGAGCAAACTGGAGGGCGGTCACAATACCAAGGTACTGTTTCTGGTACTGGTCTGGTTAAGATTGATACATTGATACACAGCTGGTGGTGGAAAGTAACACTTCTGACATATTCTAAATAATGAAATTTTCAATTTGATACTTAGATTACATTACAGTACATTTTGCTGGTAAAAACCCCTGAACTTTCCCCCATTCAGTAACATTTTGAATTATTAAATATTACTTGCAATGGAATATTTTTCAACCATAGCATCTTTACTTTTTCTTAAGTGAAAGATCTGAATACATCTTCAACCACTGCCCATAGCTCATGGATGCTTGTGTGAAGGAAAAACAGCAGAGAAATTTGAAAAAACTTTGCAGCAACAGTGTACATATTGAAGCTAGCTTTAAGTTGTGACTAAGTACAGTAAGTAAAGTGAGCACCAGCAAATCTACAGTACAAACATCACTTGGCAGCCTTTTTGTTCATTAAACATTTTACATTGAAACATTTGAAAAGTTTGTTCATGATATATTTCTTTTTATATATGTTTATTATTAATCACATGAGCACATTCTCCTCATTGACCTGGACAGAGAGGTCTAAATAAAACTAAGTTCTGTTCTATTTGTTTGATATATTTAGTACTATAAAGATGCTTGCAGGAGAAGTTAGTCCTAACCTTTCTGGCAGAAAGCCCTGAAGGCTGAGGAAAGGGTTGAGGCTTTCTGGCAGAAAGCACTTAAGGCAACAGTCTCACACATGCAATACAAGCACTTTACACAATATTATCAGCCCAATATTTGACAGCTACATCTGTCTATATTGGCATTGAGTTGTCTTTTTAAAAGAACATAATGCAGATTTTTTTTTTTTACTTTTATGGCCAGTATTTTCATGTAAATGTCATCCTTTTTCTTAATTTAAGTTTAATATTGTCGCTACCCTATAAAAAAACAAACAAACAAACAAACAAGCAAACAAAAAACACTTCTCTCCAAGTTTGGTGACTTTGAATTTGATAAAGGGAATGCTCCTTTATGAGATGAGACACTTCTCCTGTATAGGACAGTGTTCATAACGATTATAAACATGTTTAAAATGAATTTCTAAATTATTCCAGTGTTGCTGTAATGTCCACATACGGCCACTGAGTGGCAGTAGAGACATTGTATTCATGTGAGTCACAACCAGCATTAGTTTCACTCCTCCAAATCTGAATCTTGTTTCTGCCACACTTTAAAATCCCATTTATAGAAAGCATAACGTCTTTTAGCAAATCTTTGATGTTTCTGTGAGTGGGTTTTAAATGCCAAATATCAACACTAAATTTTCTCTGAAACCAACGTCTGGAGTCTTTCTTCGTTGAACAGCATGTTATGGTAATGAAATGAAAATGCGCCCCTCATTTGCTTTGAAATTTTGCTTTTGAAGAAGGGGCCTCTGATAACACACGGCACGTCTCATATGATCCAGAACTTGTTTTTGTAGTTACAGTCAAATTTGATAATGATGACAGCATGCACATTTTTTCAGGATGATTATCGCCCCCCTCCCTTTCCCAGTTCCCCTGCCTCAGCCTTTTATTTAATCTATTTTTATTTCCTTCGCACTCTCTCCTTCATCCCGCAGTTGAAGAATATGTGATAAACAGTGGGGTAACAGCATCCAGATGGCAGGAGGAACAACTGGCCCAGTGGAGCTCAGCAACCAGTGGGTAATCAGGCCTCCATTAGGCCCCAACTGAGGACCTGCCAAGCGCTGCTGGACCCACAGGGCAAGAGACGCACACTTCAGTGAGCCCTTTAACTGCCTGAAGAGAACCAGAGGCTTTACTGCACAAGTCTGTCTCAGTTCCTGGGAAGGTCTCCACATCAATCACATGTTAAACTGACTTCATTCGTTCAAGTTGTTCTTAAGTGTATTTCTCGTAGTTCTGGACAGTTCACCCCAAAATCAAAGATACATATTTCTCCTCTTGCCTGTAGGTCTATTTATCCATCTAGATTGTTTTGGTTTGAGTTGCAGAGTTTTGGAGATATCGGCCGTAGAGATGTCTGCCTTCTTTCCAATATAATGGGACTAAATGGTGCTCGGCTTGTGGTGCTCAAAGTGCCCAAAAATAAATTTGAAAAACTCAACAGCAATGTCTTCTTCCAGAAATCATTAGCAGGTCAATCAAAATCAAAATTTGAAAAATCCTAACTGTTCCTTTAGCATAAGAGAGATTTCTGAGAGAGTATTCTCTGTTGCTAATTTGAGGGGACCTATGTAGGGCAGAGGGAGACATAAAAGTAAAAGAGATACACATATACTACATCAACAGGGATTACTCACCAACATAATGTCCCTTGCCCTCTCTGAATGGGGGTCCAATAGGCCCTTTCATCATGGGCTGCATGTACTTCATGTGGGGTATGGGGGGATAGCCTCCGGCAAGAGCTCGCGCCCCCAGCATCAGCAGCACACAGACAGGAGCCAACAGCATGGTCACCAGCATCCCAGGCTTCAGATGTCACACGCAAAGAACTGGAGGCAGAAACAGAAGAGGACAGATACAATTAATATGCTCAAAATGGCCAGGGTTTATTGTTTTTTTTTAAATTATTATTTTCCAACAGTTTCCAACAAGTCAAGGAGAAATAGCAGTTGTCATCCTCATTCAGAGCTATTGGCTACTGCAACACATCCTTCACAAGCTGCCTGTTTTTACAAGAAACACATAAATATGGGGAAGCAAACAGCACTCCACGTTTCATGTGGACTTTAATCTACTACAAGCAATTTGAACTAATGCCCTGATATTAAATCTCCTCTGCTGTGAAAATCTTTGTTTTACATTGTCTCTACTTCATCTACAAGCATAGCGTGTCCTATCCAAACCAGCCAAAGACACTTTGGCTCGAGGAAACCAAGCAGGCCAAGGAAACATGTTTCATGCTCAGAGGGAGGGAAAGTAAAAGATATTAATGCCGAATATAAATGGGCTTAAGGTTGGCTGACATCTCGGAAAGCATACATTACATTATGTGAAGCTGTGCACAGATTTATTAAAGACAGACTTGATCTCACTATCTCCAGAACTGTGAAAGGATAAGTTACACTAGAAAGGCCCAATACATTTTATATGTTTAAACATGAAGTGCAAACATGCACAAATATAACTTGTAAGCATATTGCTTATGTATGTTCCTGCTATGCGGTCAGTATTTGGCTGGGTTAGTGTTTGGCCGAGATGGCCCTCAGAAACTGTGACAGGCAGATCTGTTGACTTTAATTTACTTCAGGAAGAAATGACCACATCACCCTCTGCCAAATATTTTCACAACCGTGGTCAGGTGCGAACAGGAAACCACCAGAGGACAGTTAGTGTGTTTGTGTATCATAAGTGAGCAGCTGTAGGTGTCCAGGACTGGCTTCAGCCGGTGAAATGATGTGTGAAAACGGCATAAATTGCCACTCGAACTCTCCCCTGAGCTGTTTTTGTCAGCTGTCTATGGACTGATGGCTATCAGAAGTTATTTTGTGATCATGTGGGATGCAAAATCTCAGGTTCAGCCTGCTCCTGTTTAATGCCAAAACTGTCACACTTATAACAGGCATGGAAATTGTAAAGGATGAGAGAAAATGGTGCATAGCTGTGAAAACCATATACTGCAAGTTTGTCTCCATTAAATAGAGAGTTGAGATTGTTTGAAGTGGGATCATATGATACGTATACTTATTGATGTGTGTATTAGCTACAGTAGATGGTGGTCGGCATGCCCATAGTTTGGAGAAGCAGATAGCAGCACCAGTGCAGAAGCTAAGCAAGGAACTGCTGACAGGGACAAGGACAGTGACAAAAGCTATTTTAGCCACTTAAAGGGTCCACCTAAAAAAATGTTTGGTGTATGCTATATTTAGAATGTTTTCACATCTTTACTTTGCCATCAGACAGCCTTTTCTGATGGGAAACCACTGTTATATAAGCCAAATAGCACTTTCTCCAAACCAACCAAACCCCATGGGTGAAATTAGTCATTTTACTGTGCAGAATACAGGAGCTGCTGGTCTACCACTTCGTTAGTTTGCTTGTTATTGTGTGACTTTGGTGAATTGTATGACTTTGGTAAAAGTCAACAAACTAACAGACTGAGGCAACAGTAGACCAACACCTCATGTGTTCTGCAAGGCAAAATGGCTGATTTCACCTATAGAGTTTGGTTGGTTTGAAGAAAGTGATATCTGGCTGATATAACTGTGGTTTCCCATTGAAAAAAAGCAGTTTTACAGCAAAGTAAAGAGGTCAAAATATTCTAAATAAACCTTTTTTTTTTAAAGTGGCTGACATTCCTCTTTTGCTACTGACCCCATTATAGCAGCACACAGCTTAGCTTCTGTGCTGGTGCCCTTCTTCGCTTCTCCAAACTTGGGGGAATGCTGACCGCTGTCTACTGTCGGTAATAGACTGACTCTCAATAAGCAGCTCATACAACCCCACTTCAAATAATTTGAACTATCCCTTTAATTTGACATTCAGCATAATCATGTACATACAGGGCTATACCACCAACGTCCCACCACTAACAGGGATGGGCTACATAACAGATACAGTTCATCAAGTAATATTGGATCATCACGTCCCACATGTTTTGGGTCATAATATACAGCAGCATTAAGTACCACTTGGACCCTGATTATACAGTCTGACATGCCACAGTGGGTGTCCAGCTCTTCGTACTGTCATATCAAGGCATCTGGGTATATTTTCATCCCTTTCCTCCTTTACTTCTTGTGCTTCAGATAATAAATGTTATCATTGTGTGTGCAAGAAAGGTTTGATAGTCTTTACAGATATGGACTTGGTTTGGATTGCGAGCGTGAGAAGAGAGCTCACTCTGAAAAGTTTACAATGAGGCACAGCAGTTAAACTAACATGAGTTGACATTTTCTAATTTGAAAATGATCTGACATTTTCTAATTTGAAAAGTACACCAAATTATGCACTGCAGTTAATTGGGAGCAGGGACTGGGAGTTCACAGCAGACTTCAACTCACAAGCACTTAGAAAAAAGGTGCGATCATTGCCACCATGTGTGCAGAGATCAGGCCTGTTTTACAGCTTTATGCTCTTGCAGTCGTCTGCGATTGTTTAGCAACCACATAGCTAGGCAGTCAAATTCTTGTTTTACAGCCATTTACCAAAGTGTTTCTCTGGGTTTCTGAGTTTTTTAGTCATTGTGATTCGTCATATGTGTGTGTGCGTGTCTGCGGTGTCTGTTTATGCCTGTTATGGCGCTGTGTGTTGTTTTAGCCAAGGTTGCTTCTCAAATTTTCACACCAAAGCTTAATGGATGAAAAATGAAGACAGCAAAGACAAAGATGTTAAGAGAAATAAACAGGAGAAAGGGAGAGCAGCATTGGTGGGGCAGTGTTTGGTCGTTGGCCGACTTGCTGGCTGGCTGGAAGGGAAGCTCGTCTGGTATGGAGGCCTGTGGTTTCGGTGCAGATGTAATTTAACAGGCGGCTCTGGATGCCCACCATTCTGCAGGCGTCAAACTCTCTGAAGAACCAGAGCGACACACACTCAAACACAGAGGCCGTGAAAGAACAGGGGATCAGACACAGACGGGTGGTTTACAGACCTCCACAATCTGTTTATCAAATGTTTTTGTTGAAAAGCTCAGCAGACGTTGTTAAAAAATCTCACGCAATCCTCTCTGGCTGGCCACCATGAGCCACCGCTGGACCGAGACTCGTACATGCTCTCGAACACAAGAACACCCACGTAATGAAACACACTCCCTCAGCATGCATGAGAACACAATGGTGAGTGGCAGGGTGTCTTGAAAATACTCAAACTCATTAACTCACCCCCCATTTTCCCCCGTAAAATCAGACGACTCTAAACAAAACCCCGAGGTCTGAGAGGAGAGACGAGCTAATGGCGAATCAAAGTCATTAAACAAGAGCGGCATCCAAAGTCAGAGCAAAAGAGCCTTGTCTGGCAGGCCGAGTGACACTTTATATAAAACAGATTTAGCTGAAAAAAGAAATCACCACACACATTACAGCAACAGATCCAAAAATATACAAAGAAAGAAACAGAAGAGCAGAATTAATGAGGAAATAAGGGAGAGTCTGACCCTCGGCTGTAGAAGGGTCCCGCCAACTCCATCATGACATTAGTGTAATAATAGTTGCTTTGCTGTTTCCACTTCCAGACAGCTGTCAAATAACTGCCGCAATGTCTGATGACCACATCCATGGACAGATCATGAGAAAATGTGCCCCTGGGCACAGACATGTAAAAGGCCCCACACTCCTCCAACATAACAGCAAGACATTCAGTTTGAAAGAAAGTCTCTTTGTAATCATTTTGTGTCTCTTTTTGGTTGTTTTGCATCTCTGCAGGCGTTTTGCCTCTCATTTAGCCTCTCTGTAGTTGTAGCTGTCTGTTTTTGGTTGTTTTGTGTCTCTTCATAGTTGTTTTTCTTCTCTTTAAGTTGTTTTGGTTATATTATAAATTTTGTGTCTCTTTGTAGCCATTTTCATTTCTTTTTAGGTTCTTTTGGTCGTTTTTTTGTCTCTTTGTTGCTATTTTGAATCTCCCTGTTTTTATGTCAATTTGGAATTTTTTTTTTTGTGTCTTTGTAGTTGTTTCGTGCCTCTTGTAGGAACAGTTTGCAGGTGAATATTCTCAGCTGCTGTTGGTTCACCCTGGAGATGAAGAGAAGTGGCCTAATTCCTGATCCATAGCAACAGTCCTCTGCACAGATGTTACTACAGCATACTGTGTTATATATACTGTTGTACATAAAACGGTCAAATACAGCTTGAAATGCAGGTTCTGACTACATTGCATGAGTCATGTGATGTAGCTCATGTCACATTAAACACACGGTTAATGTTAATGTTGTAATGTTTGCTTAGGTTTAGGTACCTAAACTACTTTGGTAGGCTTCGGCAACAAAACCACTTGGTTAAAGAAAGATTGTGGTTTGGGTTAAAATAAGTACGACAGAAGTCATGTACATAATGACACTTAAAACAAGGTTTACTAACTCTTCCTTTCACACAGGACTTGAACCCCAGTTTTTCAGGTAATAGTCCATCCACCCAACCTCCTCCTAATGCAGACTCTATGTGACTTTTCTAACTCTATACTTCTTCTGTCATAATGACTACACCCACTAGAGGCTGCTGCCTAACAATAAATGGAAGCATGAGTTGTATTAAGCTGCTTGCACAGTTGACCTTGACACTTGTTTTTCTGGTGAGGAACAGCTGGATTTAAACTCTTTCACTAATTCAATGGATTTTATTGTCACTGCCTCATTATACTGTCCAGCTGTGATATTAAAAAAGAACACTGAATTGTATTTGTTTTGCGGATACTCAAAATTAAAAGATTCTAATAAGGATCAGAAGCAATAAAAAAGAACAATAGACCCATCAGGACATCTGTGGGACTTTCCAAAAAAGAAATGTTAACAGTCACTTCAAACAGAGGCTCTGACTCAGAGGCCCCATGAGTCCTTGGGCCCCAGGGCCTGTGTCCGGTACGACCCTTCAGAAATCCATCCATGCTGACATCAAACACAGAGACACATGTTGGCAAGTGCACATAATGAACATGCAGTACCCTGTACAGATCTGTCTCCAAACCACCTGGTAATCTGAGTCACGGACACAAAACAAACCCAGAGCTCGCAGTCTCTCTCGAACATGTGTTGGATGCCATTTTCACAGAGCCTAAATGTTAATCTGCGAAGGCCTCGGGCCGCCAAAGCAGACTCAACAGCCTCCAAACCCAAACTCAGCAGCATCTCAAGTGGCCTGCTCAGACAGGCAGAAGAGACACAGACACCACGGCTGAGCGGGAGCCAAGCACACACTTCTCTAACTGCTCCGTCTACCCGCTAATGAAATCAACAGCGCTGGGGAGGCGAGGTTGAAGGTGCTCTGCCTCCACTTCCCTTAAGCGGTGCATGTGTGGACCCAGACTGCCAGGCATTTCCTAAACCACGTGCCACAGAGAGATTATAGGTACACCAAGTGTGAGGATTCTGTGTCATAGAGGGAAAAGGGGGCGGTTGTTTTTGTGGTCAACATTTGAGCCGCTACTTGAGTGGAGGAATCATCACCTGAACATCATGTACTACATAACGCCAGCTTTTAAAGAAAACACACCAAATTGTTCAACAACAACTGAGGTCCATGATCGTTAAGATAGTTTGGTTACGACCACAGAATTCTGTAGAACTGCACTTAAACCCTGACCACATATTTTAGCTGATTCATCCAATTCTGACAAACCTTAGGCACAGCCATAAGCATTCCTGACTGTTACCATGAACCCACATGGGTGGTCAGCTCTTATTCAACCACAGCCTCTTCCTTTACCAAACTCTCTCCTTCAACAAACCTCTGCTCCAAAAAGTTGGGATGCTGTGTAAAAGCCAAATGAAGACAGAATGCAATGATTTGCAAATACTTTTCAACTTATAAAGACAAGATATAGAACACTCAAACGTATATCTTTAATTGTTTTTTGAAAATTTTTACTCATTCTGAATTTGACACCTGCAACATGTTTCAAAAAAGCTGGGACAGGGGCATGTTTGCCTCTGTGTTTGGGAACTGGGGACACTAATTGTTGAAGTTTTGAAAGTGATATTCTTTGTTATTCTTGCTTGATATACGACTTCAAGTGGTTTAAAGCAGTGCTGCTTGAGGGGTCAGAGGTAAAAGGGTCAATGCATTCAAACAGCCTTTCCCCTTACATGCAGAGATTTCTCTGGATTCTAGGCAGTTTTTTAAGTGGTGAACCTAGCCCCATCCTTTTTATACCCAATCATGATGATCACCTGTTACCAGTTAATCTGTTTACTTGTGAAATGTTCCAAACAGATGTTTTTAGAGAATTCCACAACTTTCCAAAACTTTTAGTCTTTTGTTGCTCCTGTCTGTGTTGCAGGCATCAAATTAAGAATGAGTGTATAGTTACAAAACCAACAAAGTTAATCAGTTTGAACATGAAATATCTTGTCTTTGTACTGTTTTCAACTAAATGGAGGTGGGAAAAGGATTTGCAGATCATTGCATTTCAATTTTATGTGCGCTTTACACAACGTGCCAACTTTTTTAGATTTGGGATTTGTAAATTCAGCAAACAAATGTCAGACACTTCTTAAAACTCACACAAACAGGCCCAGACATCACTAAGGTATCACTTCCAGACAACACAGAGTCCCACTGACCATTGACCTGTGTGCAGGCCTTGTTCTATATACGATATTGAGGGAAAGACAGAGGAGGGAGAATGTGAGCACAGCAGTTGCACAGCACGCTGACGGTGTGTGAGGGGGAAAGGAAATTGAGCGTGCTAGGTTTTATTTAGAGAATCACCTTCTTTTGAATGAGGTAATCTCTCCTTCAGCCTGAGTGGCACGTGGGCCATTACACCTTTCCAATGTCAGCTCACTACATTATATTTGAGTCGCGGTCACAGTCTTTGGTAGCTTTGAATGCACCCTGTTCAAACGCACCCAACACTGTGCAAATAAGCACGAGGGAACAGTATGCATGGTCACATGAATGCATGTGGTCATAAACCTAATGCATATATGATGAGACATAAACATCTGTTGCTTCAGTTGCCACCAGGAGGTTTTGTTTGGTTGCTTCTCAGGAAAAAATTGTGCCTTCTGACCCGCCACAATAAAAGCTCCAATGTGCTCTCATTAGTGTTTCCACTGAATCATTAGTAAAATATACAAGAGTCTTTAAAAACACTGTAAATCATTATTTTAAATGTCAGAAACACGATTTATACTGTTCACATTGTGAGTACACATTTACTTCCATACAAAAACACTATACGGAATATTAACTGAATAATACAAGCCACATTTTCCAACGTTTATTCAACCATAGATTCGGTCTTAAACTATATAACCAAAAGCAAGCAGGCTCCCCTGGTCTGCCGTTGCTCATGGTTTGGGTTCGGCCTCTTTAAGTTAACAATTAAATGAAGCTAGTGCTGCAACTAGCAGTTATTTTCATTATCCATTAATATGAGTCACTTATTTTTTTTAATTTAATTGATTATTTGTTGCATTCATTAAAATAAAATGACAATAATGTCCATCACAAGTTTATAAAGCCAAAGGTAGGGTGTTGGCATTGCTTGTTTTGTCTGACCAACACTCCAATTTGCTTTTTTTTTTTTTAAAATTACTTAAATTAGGCTTCCCAAACCTTTTCATGTTACCCCCATATTAGACCATGGGCCCCCAATCTGAGGGGATTTTGTCTTTGTCTGTATTTTTTTTTATCATTATTTTTTAGAATTTGAAGATAATTAAGTCTTCACTGTTAAGTTACAATCAGTCAAAACAGCCACTCATCACTTCATCATAACTGCCTCTGTGCACAAAGCCAGGTCCGTAAAAACAGTTTTGAGGGTTCGGTGTGGAACAACTTGACTGGTCTTACGCAAAGCCTGACCTCAACCCCCGTACAAAACCTTTGAGATGAACTGGATCGCAATCAATGCCCGAACTCTCAGCTGCTCTTGTAGCCGAATGGGCGCAAATCCCAGCAGCCAAATTAAAAAATCTCAGCGAAAGCCTTTCCAGTTTCATGGCAAAGCTTGTAAAAGACCTGCCAATCCACTACAGGGTACCGTGTCAGTTTCACCATTGCCTCACCTGGGCATGAAAAGCACACATGTATTTGAAGGTGCAGTACAGCAGGGGGTGATAATAACAGAAGCAAAGTATGAAGAGAGAGAAAGTAAGTGCAGAGAGGATGCCAGGGTGAATGGATGGGTCAAACACAGGACATTCATGGGAAATCAGGGTTCAGTTCCTGTGAGATTGTTTTAAAGGAGTAGTGGTTATTTTAACCCAAATCATCATGCTTTTCTACCCTTAACCAAGAAGTTTTGTTGCCTTAACCGAACCAAACTGTGATATCATCTGAAATGTTTGTCAGTGAGTTTATTTGGAAAGTGGGGGGAGGCAAAATGTGACACTGTCATGGTGGGTTGATTACACACGCATGATAGATCAGAAGCTATCAGAGGAACATATGTGTCATGTTCACCAATGGATTCAATATTTGGGTGTCCACATACTTTTGGCCATGTATTTTATATTACCATAACATCTGTAGATCTGCACACGTTAACTTGAGAAAGCTGTTGAAATTAATCAGAGCAGAGACAAAAAATGATGAGAGTCAAAAAGAGCCCTTTTTCAGGAAGACTTTGACACACAGACATTGTCCATCTTTCTCTCTCTGAGCTGTGGTAACGGTGATGTACTGTATATCTGCACTGCACATGACACTGAGGACTCTTTTTGATTTTGCGCATGCAGTGCTTGCCTGCTCAAGCGCAGGTGCATGGACGTACAATCACATCCCCGTTTTTTGTGAATCTGTCACGACTGCTCACGTCCGTCATCTGTCTTGCTTGATTTCAGATGTTTATAGGAAGAAGCAAAATAGAAGATGACAGTTTAAAATCTACCAAAGGTGAACTGAAGACAGGATTGGGAAAAGGGCTCACTTTGCTTCAGGAGAGAAAAAAAACCCTCATAAAACACAGTGGAGGTGAAGTAAAAGAGAAGAGCCTCATCAATTCAGGAAATGGTAACCTGTGGAGCAGGGCCGTGTTTTCCTAACATCCCTGAAGGTTGAAGCAGGTGAGAAAAGGTCTGAGAGACGGTCAGAGAGGGGTGAGTTTGTGCTGATGGAGGGGTTTAAGAGGGAGAATAAAAGGAAATGGAGGGTGTAGGTGGTGTGAAGTGTGGTGGGAGTGAGGCAGGTTGTGAAGAAAACACGGGGAGGGGAAATGAGCGAGGAGGTCAGACAGAGGGTTTTCATTTCTTGATGACTTCATTCAGAAGAACACGTTTAATACCCCGGGGCACTTATCTAAGTGCAGAAGCAGACGTGCTAATCATAAAACTGGAAAGGTGATGAATTGTGCATATGAAAGTGTGTGTGTGTGTGTGTGTGTGTGTGTGTGTGTGTGTGTGTGTGTACTCCAGGACAAAGCGAGGTTAATTACTCACAGAATTATTAACCTTTATGACCTCACACATGTAGACACTCTTGAAATAAGGGTTCTTTATAGTGGCTGAAGTTCTACCGAGAACGATTTGCATCTAAAGAACCCCTTTTTGAAGAGAGGGTTCGTCAAGTGTTTCTTTGGAAGACCAAGGGTTCCATTTAGATCCCTTTTCACGTTTACACCCTGGGTGGCTTCTAGATGAAATCCTTGGAATATAAATTGGTTCTTGGTAGAACCACCGGGCTGGGTTCTTGTTAGCACCCTTAGAAGGTGAACAGGTTCTGGATAACATACCCAGAGAGGGTTCTGGGTGGAACCTTTACACCAAAGAAGGGTTCTCTGTAGAACCTCTTATAGGGAGTTCTGGGTGAAAACTTTCACATATTGTTCTAAATATAACCCTTTATGTTGGACTGTGTAGCACCCTCTCAAAATGGTTCAGAGCGGAATCTTTATAAAGGGGTCTACCAGGAACCAAAAAGTGCTCTCATATGCTAACAAGCCAAAGAACTCTATCCAGTTCTAGTTAGCACTTTTATTTCTAAGAGTGCAGTTGCATGTGATTTTTAATGAATGGGTTTATTTGCTCTCTCAACCCTTGCAGGAACTGTTTCAGGCCAGTGAAAAGTCATTAATTACAGTATATTAACCAGTCTGGCCCCCTGCTGCTGCGCCAATTCGTGCTCTATCACCTCATCTTTCTGCAAAACATTTAAGATCATGATAGAGCCAAGGGAGATGGAATGAAAGTCTGCAAAACATCCAGACTAACTCCCGACCTGCCAAGAAACCAGTTAGAGCATGGGGGAGCTGAGAAAGCGAGAGTCTGTATATACAGACAGACACAGCTATACCTTTCCGGCTGACCCGTCGGTGCACCTAAACTCAATATGAGCGGCTGATTAGGTAATCGAGAAGGAAAGAGTAGAAAAAATAATCTCATAAAGGGCAATCTGCTTCCACCTTTCCAGAGCGATACATGTTCGGCTTTTTAGTGCAGCAAGACAAGTCGCTGAAAACACACATCACCACTCTCAAAAAATCACATTACTGGCTTTGTATCTTTTCCGCACATTAGAAATTAACACAAAAATGTTGATTTATGGATAGGAATATATAACCATAAAGGAAATTGTGTGTTAGAGGGCACAGTGGAGATGACCTCACCTCAGAGGGGAAAACAGTAAAATAATCTCTAGTAAATCAGAATGATGGCTCTGTCTCGTAGGTCTCGACTGGCAAACTCAGCTCTTTTCTCTCCCTCTCTTGTTCCTCTTATTCTCTCCTCCTTAAGCCTCCAGCTCTGCACACACCACTCATTGCTGGTGTGAATACTTTTATTGTGTGCTGCCAAGGCCTGACCAAGCAAGGCGGGTTCTTTCCCCTGTTAAGTCCACTGGTACTGACATATACTCAAGTCTCTGTTATTCTTAATTAACATAACAGTAAATGTTGAGGGAGAAGAACAGAAGAGAAAATGGGGGAAAGACATGAGCGGCGACAGTTAAAGGCAGCAGGAAGCATAGTGTAGTCATAGTAAATTCATGGTAGTTTTACAAACAATTAATTTTCAATTTCACACTAGTAAACAAAAGCAGCGTCTTATTTCTAGACAATAACCATGGATTTTTTCTGCTAAAATGACGACTGTTCCTGCCAAATTTTAACCAGCTAGCTAGCTTAGAGTCTGTAAAAAGTAGAATGAGTCAGATTTGTCAGCCAGAAACATAGTGGATTCTTGAGTCTCATTACCAGGACATTGAATGCTGATGTATTGGATTGGTAAAGTGTCCCAAGAACAGCAAAATAATGAGAAAATAAGAAGATATGGGTAGAAGGTGGGATCTGGTGCTGCCACACTCTTCTGGTGGGTTGTGTGTAATGACTGAGAGGGACTGTCTATGCATTGTTTTTTGGGGAAAATCCTACATAGTTTGCCTTTAAGTGTATTGAAAACACCATTCCAAACACCCATTTCTCTGAAAATACACACCCTGCCTATAATTGCTAACCCTAACCTATTTGATAACTTGGGTGACGAGGGCGTGCAGGTGTCTGCGGCAGTTTGAAATGTCATTTGGTGTAAAACCATAAAGGTAGGCCAACCCTTGGCAATTCAGTGCCATGGACCAGCAGTCACTGATCTAATAACTGCAGGAAGAGTTTGTATTTTTGGAGCAACGGGCCTTCAGAGCAATGTGCATTCGTTTTTAGGATAACAGGCTGTTGGACAAACAGGCTTTCAGTCCAATGGGACATTTTTTCAGACTGTTTGGGGTTTTGGAATGTTAGTGGACAAAAAATAAATTTTGCAACCCGCAGCTTAAAACTCTGAGGCTAAAGCTAGAACGTCCCAGGCGAAAGTCAGCATCTTTGGTAGCTGATGATCCATGTAAAAAAAATTGATTCAAGTTGCAGCAATGTTCTTGGATTGCTGGGTAGAGCTAGTTATCATTAGTATGGCAGAGTACAACTAATGCAAACATAACATTATGTAACACAAGTTTGTCTGAGGTTGCTATAAAGTAAACTTCCCTGAGCCAAATAAGGAGCAAGACAGTGCTGCTATTGTTAGCAGCTTTAAGATAGCATGTTGTCTCCAGCACAGTGGATATTCTGGTCTATTGGGCATATCTATCTATCTGGGCATTTATTCTAACATAATCTATAACCCCACATAAAATCTTCCTTGTTAGCCTGGTAAGTCAAGCCCCAACTGTAGGTGGTAAGCTAGTTAGTTGGGCATTGTAAATTTTGCAGCTCATGTTACAGCAGATAAATACACAGCTGAATCCCTTTCTTGCACTTTGTTACACATACATTGCACATTACACAAAAAAAAGACACCATAGACCTCACTGTTTTTATAGTGGTCTTATTAAGTGTTCCCAAAGTCCATATGAACAGGGGAAAAGTATACTGCTGTCTTGGCTTGGAATCAGTTGTAAAACCATCTAAATCCTGGAGGCTTTTACACACTTTGTAAATCTTTTAATATCTCACAATTCCATAGCTTTGTTTTCACTCTGAATTGTTTTACGTTTGTCTTATGTTTGCAACTATGCTATCTGTGCTGTTGCCTGTCATGGCCAGGACACTCTTGAGTGTCTGTACAGTAACTGTTGAGGGGCAGAGTTTAGCAAATGGTCAACTGTTCAGTAGCTGGAAAGGAGGGTGTTGGGCAGGATCAGGGATTGGATGCAGGACTTTGTAGGGCTCTAATGTGTTGGGTTGGGTTCAGTCTGTGTTATGTCTTGTGTTTCTGTGCCATGTCTCAATGTCTCCAAGTCTCCAAGTAGCTGTTACCTTGTTCCTTTCACTGGGTGGGTGGCTTTGCTTCTGCCAGATTGGGGCCTCTGAAATGTGCACACAGGCCAGGGAACACACAGAAAACTGACAAAACTGAGACAAAGAAAGGAGCCCAAAATGCGCCACCATGCCAATGAATCCTAATTTTCCTCATAACGAGTTTTGCAGGGAGCTTTTTCACAACATAGCTTCGTTATTTCCTGACTATGTGTCAAAATATTCATGGTGGCAGTTCATCCAAAGGCAAACCTGGCTGTGGCGAGGAGTCAAGCCCATGTGGAGAGAGTGTGCACGGGTCTATTTACGATTCAGCGCTCTGGAAGTGAAAAATGCTCTGGGGCGCTGAAATAAGGCAACTAAACCCGGAACAATCGCACACCATCAATTGTTCCATTCTGTTTTTGCCAGGATTGGAAAAGTCCCAAGCTGCACGTAGCTGGGGCGAACTTCCAGGTGGGAAAAGCCCAGAAAAGTCCTCTCGTAGTCTGTTTCTATCAAAGGATTCCACAGTTTGACACTCCATGAAAACACTAAGCTAATACAGATCACATTGTCAAAGGCTACCGCTGCTGGTGATGGAGGGAGATGGAAACTTGTGTCGAGAGACTGAGGAGAAGAGGAAGAAAAAGAGGAAAGTGCCGTTATGACCGTAAATGAAATTGAAGCAACAGAAGGGGAGGGGAAAGCAAGAAGACCATGAAAGAGACATGAAGTCATTACGACAGGCAAAAAGAAAAACAGGGAGGTGGAGGAGAAAAATGAAAGGGAGCAGAAAGTAAAAGCTTTAGCTCTTGATCTCCCTGTTGACCCACTTCAGATGCGTGCCCCGCCAATCATCTCACACGCTCCTTCCGCTGGCAGCCCGAACAGCTTCACACGTACATGCACGCACCCACGCACGCACAAACACACACATCAGCTGGCAGCAAAACAGAGAGGGAGGCCTATTTTTCTGTCCGAGAAAAAGGGAACGGGAGAAAGAAAGAGAGGTAGAAGGGAGATTATAATTTAATAAGGGGCAGGAAATCTTGGTCAAATCCCCCTGAAGGAGCTGAAATGCCTCCGAGCTGCAGGCTACTGGACTACAGACTGACTGGGCTCCATCTGAATGGGCTTCTCTGGCACAGGCAACAGGGCAGACAACCAAAAAAGCAGACAATAGAGCAGGAAGAGAGAAATCCCACTATACTATGGTTTGGAGCTCTATTCCCATACAAAATATTGAACCAGCAATTTGTAAAATCCATAGTATCATCTGCATGATTTCTGCTGGATCCACACTGATGAATTTTGTGGTTAGCTTGTAAGTAAATACAGTGCAATCCCCCTGATACTTCAACATTGTAAATGAAAACTTTCCTTAAAAAAAAGTAGTTAGCACAAGTAGCAAAAGCCACCATAACTGAAGAAAACAGCAGTACAAAAGAGAAATCGTGCCACAACACTAGCTCACTGATGGCTTGACTGGTAAATTTTTGGAAATGCAGTGCAAAAAACAGAGCTGTAGTCACCACTTAACACCAGAGTTGTCACCAGTTGATTTCCACTTAAAAAGTACTGTACTGTATGTAACTTTAGAAAAGTTACTTCTCTTGCTCCAGCACATCTCCAGGAAATGTGTGGTGTATTTACCACTTGGGATACATTTATCGTAAGACCAGTAAAATGTTTATCTATAACATGCCAACTTTAAAACTCCAGTATGTAAGATTTACAGGTATTTATTGGCATAATGTAACAGAGATGGAATATAATGTTATAAGTATGTTTTCATCATTGTATAATCACCTAAAAAATAAGAACTGTTATGTTTTTTTTAATCACACTGGTCCTTTAAATCAGCAAAGTGAATCAGTGACGTCAGTATACAGGAATATCTGTTATCATTAGCTAACATTAACAACCATAAACTAGACTGTAGAAGACCATGTGTGACTCCTGGTTGAATCCAAATGAACAAATGTGCATCTTATTACTTATGAATTCACCATTTCATTTGGAAGAGGAAGATTGTGTTTTTCATCTTTCAAAAGTTACATAATCTCCCTTTAAAACTAGTTTAAAAAAGCAAATACCCAGCAGAGAAATGAGTCAGTGACACAAGAAAACCACTAGATTTGATTAAGTGCAGGTTCTTCAATCTCTTGCAGGCCGATGTGAAGCCTCAAGCACATGTCAAGATGACACAAGCCCCTCTTGACAGTCTAAAATAAAAGGGTTGACTAAATGCATTGTGCGCTTAAAAAAAGCCCCACCAGGAAATGAGCTAGCGAGTTGAACTGTTGTTGCTCGAGGACTCAGACAGCGTGACACGGGGCCACTAGAGGACGAGGAGGTGGGATTGGGATGACATAAAACGATGTGCTGCGAGCTCTTGGACACCGTCTCAATTATGTTGCCTCCTTTCCAATGGCGTGCGGAGGCAGGGGTTAGTGGAGTGTGAGCGGTGTGTTTGCACTTGGGAGTCTTTATATAACACCTTACATAGCTGAGGATATCAGGTCACACCGGCACACAGGCCCTCCACCTCACACTGTGTTTTAAATTGAAATTCATTGGATGGTTTGAATCCCAGTTGAGGGCCATTAATTGTTCATTGGCCTCCGTTTGATTGATCACTCACTTAAAATGCTGCTGACCCCGGCTGGGTGTTTCTAACTCCAGACCCTGCCAGCTGAAAAAAGCCTGCAAAGCACCTCAAACACACACACACACACACACACACACACACACACACACACACACACACACACACACACATGCATGCATATTAACCAGACCACCAGCGTACAGTGCATAGCCCCCTCTGACTGTGGTCCTCGCTGAAGTCCACCCCACCCATCAGGATCAATGCAAGTCTTTATTAGCTGCTGGCTAGGAGCGCTGGCTCTGTAAGAGGACCCTGCCAGTTCTGGCCTCACACCTCCCAAAATCCACCGCTGGGCTGTACAAACATGGCTCTGTGTGTGTGTATTAGTGTGTATGTGTGTAAAAAAAAAATCTGTCGACATGGTCATAAAGGTGAAGCTGTAAGATTCGGAAGAACAAGAAAGAGTTATAAAAGTCAGCAATCACAGCATTAGATGAAGAGTGAGAGGATATAAAAAGTAAGGTGTAAAAGCCAGACTTGCACTTTTAGAAATAAGGCTCCAAAAGGGTTTTCCTGAAGGGCTGAGGTACATACTTAGAACCATTTCCTTCTAAACCCTTGATGAACCTTTTCTTCTTCTTCAAAAAAGGTTCATCAAGGGTTCTTTATGGGACTAAAGCTTCCACTAAGATCCCTTTTCATCCAAAACAACCCTTTTTGGAAGACAGAGTTCTTCAAGGATTGTTGGATGATAATTTTTTTTTCCAATTTAAACAATTATAATTGTGACGTTGTTGTCAAAATGATGGATGACCAAAATATGCAATCTATCAGACTCAATAATTTTTTGTTGCATGTGTAGAATACAATTTTTTTTCCGCAGAACCCTCAGAAGGTGACTGATACAAGTGAAACTCTTTTAAAATAGATTTTTAGGTGCGCTCTAGATGAAAGGTTCTTGGTATAACACTCTGGGTAGGTTCCTCTTAGCATCCTAGAAGGTGGAAAAGTTTATGATGGAACCCCCAGAGAGGGTTCTGCATGGAACCATTACACCACAGAAGGGTTCTCTGCAAAACCTCTCATATGGGTTCTGGGTGGAACGATTAAACCATAAAAGGGTTCTCTGAAGAACCTGTCATACGGAGCACTGGGTTGAACCTTTCACAGATTGTTGTAAGTGTAAATCTTTATGTTGTGTTCCAGGTAGAACCCTCTGAAATGGTTCCAAGATCAACCTTTAAAAAAAGATACTTTTAGGGACAAAAACGGATGAAGGTTGGTTCTAGTCAGCACTTGCATTTCTCAGAGTGAGGTGTCCAGTCATGCTTCACATAGAATGCAATAATTTTTCGAGACTTTCTGAACAGTTTTAGTTGAGCTGTTGAAACAACAGAGCCGTGAGCATGTGATAAGTGGGACTTTTACTGTGGCTACATCTGCACAGTCATAATCAGTCTGCTTTTCTAGTATGAAGCACATAAAAGAAGCTATTTGGCTGCTGACGTGCACCCACAGGAACATGTAAAAACTGTGAGAAAACCAAGTGATACGTCCCCGGTGAGTAGTGTACGGTTGGCCCACGCCAGGCCTTATGAAGGCTATAAGAGCCACCAGAGAGCAGCACAGGTCAGAGCAGACAGTATTAGGAGCTCTGGCAAGTGTCAGATACTCGGGCGGGGAGGGGAGGATGACAAGTGGATGGCTGGGATCACGCCCAGTCCTATTTCACACTACTGCATGTTAGTGGATGTCTGATTTAGTTTGTGATTTCACACTGAGATATATAGTCTCAAGCTAGTGTGTGCCTGTGAGTCGTACGCACATGCTGTAATATACATATGAATTCACATACTGTAAGTACTAGTGTCACCATTCATTGCATGAATGAATATGAATATGATCTATGTAGGGGAAATAAACAAACAAGAGTTTAGTGATTCTATCCTGTTAACCTTTAAAAGAATGTGAATTAATACACACTTGTGGCAGCAGGATGGCGTATATATTGACTCAAAATAAACAACAGTGCCTTTTAATGAAAGAACATGTCACCTAATGTAAGTGTGTAAGTAAGTGCGGTACAGAGTAATATGATATATCACGCACATGGAAAATGTTGTGGATTACAGCATATAAAATAGCCACTGATAAATACAATAAATAAAAAAATAGAACGGCAAACAAAGGCTCTTGGGGTTTCTTGCCTATTCAATAACCCCTGAGTAATTACCTCACAGAAATAATACAGACATTTCCTTGTGGAAGGACATGGTGTTCTCCAGGTCAGTCAATTAGAAACAGGCCAACGTGTAAATTTGGCACTATCATGACAATGAACTTCCAAAAGAAAATAGAACATTAGCCACAGCCATCATACTCATTAAAATATCTGAAATCATATCTGGAGTATTTATAGTCATTAGCTGAGATATTCCTGATTTTAGACAGAAGACAAATGGGGCGTGCTGTTTGCTTGTGATCGAGTCTGACAGGCGTGTTTGTTAAATATCAAGGAAGTAAAGGAGACAGAAAAGCTCTGGTTTGCCAAAAGCGCTGCGTCTTGTTTGAATAAGCACACTAAAGAGGAGAAAACAAAAAAATTGCGAAATGACAAGGAAACAGACACCTACAAACTACCTCTAATATAATGGACTCACTGTTCCAAGAATGAAGGAAAACACAGGCTGCAATAATACATTTTCAGTTTGCTTGCTGTATCAATTGTCTTGGCTGTCCCTCTCACCTGTCATGTCCTGTGCATTATCTGCTTTGTTGAAACCCAGGTGGGTGAGACATTCAGGACAAAGTGTAGATACTGGACTGGGGGAGTGTAGGAGGTAAGATGGGGAAAGAGAGTAGGAATAAATCAGTCTGAGCTTCAAGCAGGACAGGCGAAACATGCCTCATAGATCCAGGAGTTAACTCAATATTTCCTCCCTAAAAACTTTGGACGCAGATGGGAAAGAGGACATCCCGTTTCTCTTTATCTCTCTTTCTCCATCTCTCTCTGACACCGCTTCTCCCTCTGACCTTCTCTCCCGTCCTGTCAACACCCCTCCACTCTCTTGACACTAATCGTGATCGGGGTGACTCCCTGTTCAGTTCCCTTTAGTGTGATTGATTTCATCAGAGCTCCTTTTTATATTAAAACCAGATCTCCTCCGTCCCCTTCTCTCTTATCTCCACATCCCAGTCATCAGGAGGTGATCAGAGACACACAATGGAATGTTCCAGTTGCTACGAGACAAGATATAACGGCGGAGCTCAAAAGGCGGCGGGAGTCGACATTGTCAGTCTGGGACAGTTTAGGGGGACTGAAAGCTGGCTGCATAACAATACTGCAAACTTATATAATGTGGATATGACTTTTAAAGTCCTCTGAAATGTCTGCATGCAGGGGTGGACTCAGGCTGTCTGAGGACCAGGGGCGAAAAAAATAAAAAGGGCACCAGCTATGAGTGGTGGGGCATTAGCATGCCAAAAGCCGTGATGACATTTTGTCCACTAGAAAGGGACTCTAGAGGGAAATTTATCATTATCATGGACTTTGGGCCATTTTAGATGGCATTTATCATGTTTTATCTACGATAGAGGCATTCAAGAAAGCCAGCATTTTTTTTCTATGGGAAAGGCACTCTAGAGGGCACTTAATCACATTTTCTCCTCTGGAAGTCACTTTAGGGAGTGACTTCCAGATCATGTCTTGTCCACTGGAAGGACACCCTAGATGAGAGGTTCTCAACCTTTTGTAACTTAAGGCTGACTTCTGATAATGAAAAAAATTCTGAGAACCACCTTCCAAAAACCGATCCATTTTGTGTCATTACATCTTAGGGAATGTTATCAAGCTAACATGTTTGTCTCTACCTCATGATGTGTCTTGATTGGCGTAATGATATTAAAACCTATCCAGCCACTGAACAGATGTCTCTTAATTGCACTTTTTTATTTATATTTCTGTCAATCCTTTGGTACATTTTGATCCAAAAATAACTAGTTTGAAAAAAAAAAATCCTCTAACTATGTGTCTGTAACACTGCCTCCAGGATCCACTAGATGGCACTCTGTGGCCCACCAGTGAGCCATGTCCCAATGCCTTCGAGGGCACTTCATCACATTATCTTGGACACTGGGCCACTCCAGAGGGCATTTAGCATGTTCTATCTACCATGGGGGCATCCAAGAGGGCACTTTTACTGTGTTTTTTGGAATATGGGGGCACTAGGACTCACCCTTGAGTCCACCAGTCTCTACATGTCTATATGAGAGACTATTTCCTAAGTATGATTTAATTTACTGAATTTACGGAATTATTTGCACATCTGTTACTGCTGTAAACACCAAAAAATCAGGATAAATTTATGGTTAATGGACTGTTAAAGTGTCTGGTCTGCTCCCCAGAATGTCAAATTTGAGGGCTGTTCATCAAGAAGAGGGGGGGGGGGAAAGAGCTTTTAATGACAACAAACATTCAGATAATTGTGTAGTGTTGAATGAACTCCATTTCCTTGTTCACCTGCCTCATGGAATTCCTGCAGGACTGCCAAGAGCCAATAAAACGGCACATTCAACCTTTGCGAGGCCAGACTCAATAATAACCTCCTCATTATGCATTATGTAGCAAATGGGTGAAATTAAGTGGAAATAAAGAAACACCGAAGAAGTATTTCTCTGTTTTTGAATGGTGGGATCTGTGTTCGGCGCTTTAATCAGATCATATCAGTCTATCTAGGATGACGGAGTACAGTTTGGGAGGTTAGGATAAGACTGACGGAGGCTACATCAGTCTGCATGCATCTAATGGTTCATTAAGGGGCTGATTCTCAAGATCAGATATGTGTTTATCTCCAACCTGGCAGCCAGAAGAAGGGGACATTCTTGAGAGTCTGGAGTTAGTTTAGATTGATGGGCCCTCGCTTAGATAATCACCAGACCAAAGGAGGGCTGAAGCAGCTTCTTTGTCTCCACTTGGCAGCTGGATGGGACGGGAGGATTGGTGGGAGGAATATGAGAGTTAGAGAGGAATAAAACTTACACCACAGACATGAGAATAAGACACATCCTTGGACAGTGGAGGAGTGGTGGGGGAGGATGGAGCATCGCTGGGAGGCAGCGGAGACCAGGCTCCTTAAACAGAGCCTATCCAGAACAAATAAATCAAAACAGACATGGAGACTGATGCTGTTGTCTGTACAGGGAGTACATGGTGCACGTGTTCTTCAAAAAGGGTTTTGACCTTTTAAAACATCTGGGTGATGCAGCTGTTTTTCTGTCTGGAGTTTTCCTATTTTTAAGCTGCTGTAGTCACTATTTTTATATCAATAAAAGATCACATTACTACTTGTGTGTGAGATGGGTCATTCATACAGGTAAATCTATGAAGAATTATCACTCAACTCTGAAGTTACCCTCAGTTCTACAAGTCTTACAGTGACTTTCAGCTCATTGGTTTGGTTTTCCATCTCGTAGCAGAAACTTAATTTTTGGAATTTGTGGAAACACTCCAAAAACACTACCTGCATGCCACCTGTCCAAAAACAAGCCGCAGAGATACCAAGTTATCAACTAGCTGATGTTGAAGGATTTAGCAGGTAAACAAGCAATAATATGCCAGTGTTGTATTCATAGCTTGTCTCCACTGCGACCACTGTCATGTTCTAGGGGTCTGGTTAAGTTAAGCTTCATTTTAAAGTTCTTGCCTTCCCTCTTGTTTCTGTGGCTTTACTTCCTGTCTTTGTCTTTTTCCCTCCTTTTTTGATAACTGCTCCTGATAACTTTCTTCATCTTTTGCATCAAGCCTCCTAGCATTTTCCCCAGTGTTTCTTTGTAGTTTTAGACTTTGCTTGCTCTTTTGGATTAGTTCGCCTTTGTTTGCCTTTGGACTCTCTGTGAGCTTTTGTTTTTGACTCTGTTTTGACCAATAAATCTTTTGAACTGCATAGCCCTGCCTAGTCTGCACTTTCCTGCATTCCTGGTTTCCCTGCATGACACTGTGATACCCAAGTAGGTGAGGAGACTTTCCCACGGGTTAAGAAACTTTTGATAATATTGTTGTTACCGATTACCGGACATTTCATGAAAAGATATTTGTTAATGATATCTGATATCAATATCTCTTTGAACTTTAGCATTAGATCTGCAAACCTTCTCCTTACTTTGATCAACACAAATGCTTAAAAGGTTTGTTCATGCTGAATTGCTGAGTTGCCAGTTCTATAAAATGTTAAGTACACTTGGTTTAGTTTTTAACACCAGCTAATGCCTTCATGGCAATGTATAAAGCAACAGAATATTCACTTTTACGTCTGCACTAACCCCACAACCATTTTGTCAGTGCAATCCATATAACTGACCCTTCCTAAGTCCCACCCCTTTCTGCTCTATGCTCCAATAATAGTTGAGCAAACTTGATACCTCAGTCAACTTTCCCCTTATCTTGTAAAAGTGACATGTTCACAAAACTGATGATGATTTATGTAAATGAGGCCCCCCATCTTTGAAAAATCTGGTTTTCCTTAAAACACAGACAAGAGTACATAGCATATCTCAGTACAGGAAAAAGGGAAGTTGATGAAGGTACCTTCAACTGTCACTGGACCACAGAGAGAAACAGGGTGGGACTTAGACAGGGTCTTTCAGCGGATTTCAGTCTGTACAATGGTGTCCAATTGAAAGCAACCTCAGGCTGTGATTAGCCAACAGTGTTATGTTTGAAATCTGACTTTCATTTCATTTTATAATTGCAGTGTCCATCATCTAAGTATTGATAACATGCTTAAACAGTGGGGGTGGTGGACAAGTAACGTAATCCGTGTATGCTTGAACACCGTGTAAAACATATAACATGTACTACCGCGGCAGGCCTACCCCAAGTAGCCAAAAAATCTGTTAGAGCAGGTTCTAGAAGTCACACAAAGCTTAATTACTGTACATTAATTCCAGCATAAGAAAACATCTGTGCAGTATGACACATAAAGGGTTTAATAGAGAACATTAATAAAGAAGACTGAGTGAAAGGTATACCTTCATGAAGTCATATTCAGTCGTTCCAGTGAGCTAAACCTCTCCAAGGGTGGGAGTCTCTGCTGTGTTATTACTCCAAACAAACCTAAATGACCGACACGCCAAAATAAGGAATGACAGGGATGAAGAGGGGATTTGAGGGAGAAGTGGGTGTTGAGCGACCTCTTTCACTAAGTTTGTTTACAAGTTGTCAGTTGGCAAATAAGTGCAAAGTGGACTGAGAGGCCGCCGGGCCAAATGCGGTCGGAACAACGTGGGTCGAGAACGGTGACTCAGATTAGGGTTGACTATGTGGTCTTGCCCTGCCCAGGCAGATGCCTCCGATGTACATGAGAGTGTGCAAATGAGATCATCGATGAGAAAATGTGTCGTTTCCTCTGGGATACACCCTTGTTAATGATCTGTCAAATTGTACACACAGCAGACTTTATGTTCTGTGAAACACCTGATACTTTAACAGCTACAGAATATGACTCAGTCCGTTCTTTAGTGATTTATCTGATGCTTTCTCAAGGCTGTCTTTATTCTACTCTGAAATGAAAGGTAGTAGTATGGACCAACATGGCACACAGGTCGAACAGAGTACCATTTTAACTCTCAGAGCAACAGATATAATCTCTAGACTGATTTAGGGACTTGAACATCTTCCACCAAAGTCCAGACTGACTTCCAACAACTGACGCAGCAGATTAATGACAAGAACGGGGCAGTAGAGAGAAAGACAGAAAGGGTCGTAGACAGAGAAAAGGGAAAGCTGCTCGGGTTCCTCGGATGACACAGAGCAGGCCGCTGCGGGAAACCTCAGCTCCTTCATTCACTGTGGTCTGAGAACATAAAAAGCACCACATCGTTTGATCTCCAGACTTGAATACGTCTCTCAGCTTCATAAAAAAAAATAACACAGCTTTGGAAACCATATTCCCCAATTATTCCCCCATTTCTCCCCCCTCTCTTTCTACCTCTCTCCCTCCTTTCCTTCCATTCCTCCCACATTAGAGATTCTGTCTTTGATATCAAAGTGGGATGAAGATTAAAGTCTGGGTGAGGGGAAGAGTTGTGTGGTATGGGGCAGCTCGGCACTTAGCCACAGCTTTAGATGGGGCTTGATCCACGGAGTTATTCGCCCTCTGTCTGCCCACTGCTAGCTCTGTTCTAGTGACCGAAGATGGCTGGGAAACGAAGAAAGGCTTTTGTTTCCTCTCATCCAAGCTGACACACTCAACGTGAATCGACAGCTCGACATCGCTCGGGACATAATCACTCGAGCGAAATTCTCTGTTATCCATTCAAATGTCTTTCTTTAACATCTCCGGGAGGATTTAAAAGTCTGTATCTGGGAGGAATGTGACCCTATAGCACTGTAAAAGCAAGCAATGGCTAAATCCTTCCTTGGAACATGGAGCCTGCTCTCCATTTCTACATTTATTACCCAGCATCTGCCTACCAGCTAAGCACTTGTCAGTCAAAAGCCACCAGACCATCAACACCTTTTCGCTTCCATCTGAGCATGCACTGCGCCGACTCCCAGTGACCTCAGAAATGTCACCATTTATGAAACAGTTGGAAAGGTCAGATGGTCAAATCCCATGTCAGTCACTTCCAAGGATCATGTTTGTTGCCCTTGTCACTCCGTTCCAGGTTCTTTACTATGTACAAAGAGAGTGGTATATTTACATAAGAACCTGTAGAGGTGTGAACTCAAGTCAAATGACTTGGACTTGACACAAACGTGATGACACTTGACAAACTCAAAAAAGACTTGCAACTCAACTTAACACCACTGATTCACGACTTCACTTGAACTTGAGCCTTTTGACTTGAAAATACTTGATACCCTACACCATGCCCCAAAAAATGTGCAATTTAAGTGTGCCACAAATCAATCAATTCTCTTCACACTATTCATTCTCAACAATTAATTTCTCAGAGCAAGTTTGATTGAACCAATTTGACAGCATTCAATCAAGCTGCAGGGGAGAACCATGAAGAATAACCTTGTCTGTGAAGATTCTTAGTGATTTACTGTTGTAGGCAACTGGACTTAGCTTGAGGTTCTTGGAGACTTCATCTGAGAGTCTTCTTAAGTTCCAGGTATTTAACTTCTTGTGGGGCCATGAACACCTTGAGATTAAGTTTGAAGTGAAGAACCCTCTTGAATGGGAGGTGAAACATCTTCAAGAATCCTAAGCAAAGTCCAGTTGCCTATGACAGCTCCTTGCGAAGAATAACACTATGTTACTGAGGTGATTTTGGAAAAAATGATGGTGAAGATAATTCTGTTTGTGTACAGAAACTATGCAGCAGTCAAGAAAAACAGCTTATGACTTCATTCAACATTTGAAGTTGCACTAAGAAGAGTAAGTCGAGGCTCTGTTGTTATGACTTAAAACAGAAAGTTAAAATTGACTTGGGAATTGTCTGTCTTTACTTGGGACCTACTTGTGACTTGCAAAACAATGACCAAGACCTGGCCAAGAATATTACATGTTTCACAGGAGTTTTGTAAGAGTATGAAGCGGACTGTGACACTCTCATTTCTCAGTGTTTAATAATATGGCATAAATCATTATCCTTCATATGTACTGAGCCTTTTTAGGTCAGAAGATTGTAACATAATGGTCCCTTCATGGCCTGATGCAGCCTTTCTTAGTCATATGATTTGAGGGTGTCAATCACCAAAAAACTGATGCACCAGTGTTCCTATTTCCATTTATAGTATGTTTTCAGTGGTCTTAATTTTTTTTCCCGTAATTGGGGACAGGAATTTTAAAAGTGTCTCATTAAAATACCACCACTCCTTAAATCAGACACCCGGAAGATACACTAACATGCCCTAATGGTTGTGGTAGAAAATCTGTTAATGTTTTAATAGTAGATAGATGCTTCCTTCTGCTGAGTGATGCGGTTGGTGGGTGTAGATCAGTCAAAAAGAAAAAAAAAAAGTTCCTACATGAAACTGCTCACAACGAGGTCTGTGGATTATCATGAGTAACCGGGTCATGATTTCTGGAAAGAGAGATCGCTGAATTTTTCAAATGTATTTTTTGTGCTTTGAGCACCACAAGCCCAGTGCCATCTTCAATCCTCATACCAAACAATCTAGAGGAATGAATAGAATGAAATGAGTGAACCGTTCCTTTAAAGAATATTACTAGTGTTTTGACATGAACAAGACATGTAAGTCTATAGCTGTGCTAGCTGCTTTGTGAGGCTGTACTTAGGCACAGTAGTTAATGTCAGCATGCTAACATGCTAACAATGACAATGCTAACATGCTGATGTTTAGCAGTTATACTGTTTACCATGTTCATGATTTTTAGTTTAGTTTGCTGCTTAGGACTAAACACAAAGTATGGCTATAGCCAGACACAAATGTGACACAGACTAATCATAAAGCTTTATGAGGAACTTCACTGAAAAAATACTTCCATTAAATATCACAAATTTAGTGTCAACCTTTCACCTTTTGATACTCATCTTTGCCACTCAGCTGACAATGTAGTGGCTGTAATGTTAGCTAGGATTATACTTTTTAACAATAAAATGTCAGTGATGGATAGTGATTTCTTGTAGATCGTAGATACTGTAAAACTCATTATAATGGCTGAACCTTTGATAATGGCATAGTCAGAAGTGTGCTGTATAATGCACATAGAAGTCTATGAACAGCTGGCTAATCCAATAATGCAACTCTGTTGGTCACCCTCTCTGAATTGCTGCGTGATGGAATTTTGGGCAAAGTAGTTTTGTTGGCAGGGTCCAAAAGTTTAAGTTTTATAGTATGTCATGCCCGCTGGATACGGTTGCAACAACAGTAGCAATGACAGTTAAAGAGGAACAGTATAAACAACATGGATGTAAGGCATGCGCTGAAAAAAAGTTACAGTTTAATATAAAAGACACATTTCATTATCATTACCAATGGACAAAGCACTGATCCCTTTCAGAATAAAAGCCCAATAATGGTTTAATGGTAAGCAAAATGATTTGCTCATGATGGCCTTTAGGGACCACACGGAACCATTTAGTGGGCAACATCTGGCCTGCGGGCCGTATTTTGCCCAGGTCAGTATTAAGAGGAAAAGTCAGCAGATCACCAAAGCCACAGGGATTTAACTTCCTGGCATCATGAATGCCTCCACTAAATTTCATGGCAGTCCATCAAGTAATTGTTGCGATATTTCAGTCTGGACCAAAGTGGTGGACTGACTGACTGACCAACATTGGCAGCCATTTCGCTAGCATGGCTTAAATGGTAAGGCGTCTAACATTACTGGCTTCAGTAAAATGACATGTGATCAGAACAAGCAGAATTACACATGAAAAATATTTCACGACCATTGGCAGATATTTAGAAAAATAAGTCACTAATAAATAACATGCATATTTTGCACTGTAAAAGACCCTGCCCCAGGCTTAACCACTACAACTCACTCCACAGTTACATAAAGAACTTGGGAACATCATCATTTGTGATAACTATTGCCATCACTGACTTCAAAGAAAGAATAAGGGAGCAACGGGGGGAGTGTTTGCATCAATGGAAAGCCTCAACCAATCCTCTAATGCTACCAGGACCATTTCCATACCGCATTCTGGCTTCTTATCCTCTCTGACCTCATAAAACCTTTGTAAGCATATCACAGTTGTCGGGTGAAAACAAAAAGAAGAAAAAATGTGTTTGTAGCTTGAAAGGCTTGCATTTCTTAAGCAATTTAATTGGCTATAAAAAGGTTTCATGCACCCTGAGGACACATGTTGCCCAATCCACAAGAATGCTCTGAACTTAATTTAAAATATGCAAATGTTCAATGGATTATTGAAGTTTTTCATCAAACAGTGACAACATAGTCACATAAGTATTAATTTAAAATTTAGTATCTTGTGCAGCACATGGGCCAGAGTGCTTTTACACTCTTAGAACTAAGGGTTCCAAAAAGGTTCCTCTTGAAGGGCTGAGGTTCTACACAGAACCATTTTTCTTATGAAGAACCTCCATTAAGGGTTCTTTGTAAGACTAAGGGTTCCATTAAGAATCCTTTTCATCCAAATAACCCTTTTTTGAAAGTAGGAGTTCTTCAAAGATTGTTTGAGGCACGGGTGTTAAAAGATCCTCATCCTCAGATATTCAGATGTTGCAAATGGTGCTTTTAAATGTAGATATATCTGGAATCCCCTTAATTAATTCATTTTACTACGTTCTTGTGTTTTCGCCTCTTCTGTAGAATACAATATGGTCCTTTTTAGAACCATCAAAAGAGAGTATTACAGAAGAAACCCTTATAAAAGGTCTATCTTAGGTTCCCCTTTGTGGGTTCTAGATAAAACCCTTGGAATATAAAAGGGTTTTTAAAAGAACACCCTGGGTGGGTTCTACCAGGAACCAAAAAGGGTTCTCCTATAGGGACAAGCCAAAGAGCCCTATATGGTTCTAGTTGCACTTTTATGTGTAAGAGTGTATGAGAAACAGCAATAGGGAAGGAGAGGGGGTTTCAGGCTGGAGTCTCTGCTAGAGCAATTATCTTGTTCCTCAAACCTGCCATTTAATGGAAATCCTATGCGTTGGCCAAACTACACGCCTGTCGTTAGGTATGAACCTTCGAACCGATCTGCGCCCCTCTTCTCCCCCTCTCTCATTCCACCAAATATTTTCATAGGACATCTGACTTCAGTGGCTCGCTATTAGTTCCACAGGTGTGGAGAGACAAACTCCATTAAAACACCCCGGGACATTCCACCGCTGCACTTGTCATGGGCCCAATACATGTCATACTTTCTCTCCCTCTGTCTCACCATACAATTCATAATTTTAATGTCTTTTCAATACCTGTCCATTCTGCCGTTCCCCTGAATGTAATCAGTCACCAGATTTAAGAATTATATCAGTTTAATAGTCACACACTTGGGTCTCCCCGTGTATCAGCATGTGTCTGCGTGAGTATGTTTATTGCTACAGTAGCTGGAAATATGCAACCAGTCTTCTCGACCGTGAGCTGGTGTTGTTTTAAGCCCCTTGGAGGTCTCTGTATCACTCCCACTCACGCTGGCACGGGATACAAACTGCAACCAGATGAACGACTTCTGCCATTGTTTTCCAGTTGAGCAACACCACGCTAGCGAGCAACACAAAAGGGAGGGAGGTGGGTAATAAAATCATCACCCAATGCTGAAATCTGTGCTCTAAGGCAGAGGTTCTTAACCTTTTCTAAATGAGGCTGTTGTTTGTGACTGTGCTGTGATCTGCCTGAGACTATTCAGGAGTTATTGTATAATACATGAAAGCTACCAAACACACATTATAAGACTAGTACAGGTGATGTAATGCAAAAACCATTCCTCAGTCTTAAATACAGCTCTCATTTCCCATCATGCCTGTTGAGTAGTTTCAGTTCTCTTTTTTATGTTACAAAAAATGCTGCCTGTTCCAGGCTTAAAACTTTGTATATAAGGATTTTCTGAAGCATCAACGGAGAAAATTAATGGAAAATTCACTTCCGGAACCACAGCCATTGAAAAATGGGTGGGCACTGAGATGGCTGTTACATTACTTGAGGCCAGCTGAATTTTGCATATTTTTGGTTGCGTCTTTTATGTTGCATGTCATTAAGGAACTAATGTTGCTGAGAGCTGCTTCCTGGCTCTCATTCCATGCTGCTCCCCATCTAGGGACCTCCAAAAATTGTCTTGTCCCGACCCAGAGGCTGAGAACCACTGCTCTAAAGGCTTGAAATAGAATGGATTAAATGTCTAGTCCTTCTATTGTCTCGCCCTGCAAAGCAAACATCTTTCTCTTGTTTTCCCTGTAAAAGCGTGAGATTATGCTAAAAAAAAAAAATCACTCAAAGAGCACATGTGATAGGAGGCCATCAAACAGAGATATGATGGTCCATCCAGAGCCAGAGGAATGGCTGCCTGCAGCCCACAAACGACCCCGGAATGACTCAAAGTCCCGCGTATGTAAATTGCCCACAAAACCTCTCTTTCCTTTCAAATCACTCATCCGCTGCTGAGAAAGCATAACCCCGGGCCCTGTCTGACGCGTCTCTTTAGCGCGACTCTGTATGGTTTGGAAGCCGGCGTGTTTACTTAGGTTTGGAGAGGTAGGAGTGAAAACCCCAACACTCTTTGTATGTGTATGTGTGCATGTGTTTTTCTATGCAAAACAAAACGAGATGGGGACAGGAGACATCGACTCACGCTCAATCCATAAGTTTAAGAAAACTTTACGTGCGTCGGGGGTGGAGGTGGTGCATGTTGTGGTAAGTGGGTGTAAAGGAGAACAAGGTAATACGTGTTCTGTAAATCAGAGCTAATGGCTTTTGAATGGTCTGTAAAAATGTTCTGAGGCTCAGACCGCAGAACATTTTTGTGAGGGTGGGTATGCATATGTGCATGTATGCACTGTAAAAATGAAGACAACTTACCTGAACAGATTTTTTGAGTTTTGAGTCCAACTCAAACTCTAAGTTTTGAAAAAGTTTTAACAACAAATTTTTCTTCTTTAGATAAACTAGAATATTTGAGTTTTAGAAAGCTTTAATATTTTCAAATGCAACCATTTGATTTCCAAGCATCCATATAATGACAAAGCACTTTCACAGCTCACTGTGAACGATATCTGACATACATTATTTTGGTGTCTACAACTCAAAGATTCAAGCTCATTTAAAGAGAAAAGGGTCATAGGTTAGCAAAACTTTGTTTATTTCAAAAGTTAACGTTTGATTCAAAACTCAAAAATCTAGTGAAGGCAGTTGCCTTGAAAATATGAGTTTTCGTAACTGTGTTCATATAAATATATTATGGGGATCTGTGTGAGGCTAAAACAGAGGAGAAGAATAAATGTAGGTGATGAGCATGTTTTTAAGGGTAAGTTCAACAAAATTACAAAACAACCCGCATTTTCTCACTTGCATGTGGTGGATTTCTGTCTTTATGAAGACAGTCTGTTGTGGTAGATTAAAGCTTTGAACAGCACAGATAAAATTCTGTTCACCAGCATTGTATTACAGTGGAGACAAAAAAAACCTCAAAACTATCTGCATGGCTGGATACCACTAGGGATAAGTCAGAAAGAGCTTTTTGGAATTTGGGTGAAGAGGTATGAGGATTTGCATGCTTCAGAGGCTGACTGGCAGCATGGATAAAAGAAGAGCTGGAAGAAAAAGGTTAGAGACACACATACACACATAAAGGACACAAGCCATGGAGTCAAGGAGCTCTGGTTATCTCCATTGCCCTGCTCCATATTTGCACTCACTTGGCTATGCTAACACTGGCCAGGATCGCGTGGTATGAGAGAGCTGTGTTTAGACGGCTTTTCACAGCCCCTCAGTTGAGAACAGTGCAAATAGACATAATGCCGAAATAACAGTCATCGGAATGCAACGCTGCATATGCGGTTGTTGGCCTTGGATGGAGATTTAAGGTCGTGAGGCAGACGGATAAACCCCCCCCCACTTTCCTGTTACATGTTGATCTGGTCTGTCACGTTTTTGGAGGAGATTGTTGTCTGAGTGTAGTCTATGGTGAGGGGTGACTCAAACAATGGCAACACACTGCACGCAAAAATGTAATTTCAAAGTCCAAACTTCTCAATTATAACATTGTTAATTATTTAGAACATTTTACACACAACACGAAATAAAATTCCTACCTACCGACCTCCATCTCCCCTCTCACACTTGTCCCTACAACCAGCAGCCTGTCAGATTGTCACCAGGGCATTTAACATTATGTGATATCTCTACTGTTACGTTGTTGTTGTTGCTACCACCACAATGCTTGCATACTGGAATTTTTTCCTGCAAATATGAAGTTCACGTACTAGTGGTTTTACACTAAGGCTCCAGAGATATGCCTCACCTACTTTTTAACATGCTACATATCATTTTGGTGAGGAATTTTGGATGCAGGCAGTGGTTGAGTGTAGTAGAAATGCTAAGCTAACATCAACCAAGATGGCGGAAAAAGTCCAGTTATCTCCAACAATGACTTGTCCAACGAGCTAATTAATCAACTGAAGATGTCCATGAACTTGTCGATGCGTCATTTAAAGTTCATCCATGGAGGCTTAAGTTACACTTTTATTCAGTTTAGTTGCAGTTAACGTTAGGTTCAGCTTCTGGGAGGGACTTTGCCTTCAGACACAATACAATCTGGTTTGAAATTTTGTTCCTCTTGTGCTTTGCTGTTTGCACTTTACATTTTACCATTTCATTAGCTGTATTTTTATTCTGGAGAATTTACAGAAAATGAAACTTATTAATCAAGTGCGTATCAGTTAAAAGACACACCTCCAAGCAGGTAGCCTTCTTGTAATCGAGATCCAAATGCCTGCCTTGCTGGACTGACATGCTGAGTCAAACCAAGTCAAACTGAGTCAAGCCAGCACACATGTATGTTAAAGAGGCTATAGGGTCAACCATCCTATGAAATGTTTCCTGGTGACAAGTTGCCAACATGGGGTCAGCATCTGGGAGCATTGGATAAAGTTGCATCCCTAACTCCAAGCCTACAGACCAGTTGGACATATGAAAAGTTTTGCTATAAGGAAGAACTAAAGTGATTATTGATAAGACTGGCAGAAGTATAAACCCATCACACCTCCTTGCTATCACAAAATCACTTTCCCAGACTGGAGAACTTGCCTTCTTCTCACAGAGGGAGAATGACATGAAAAAGATTCAAAGTACAGACTTAAAAACAAACATTGTCTGCCTTACTTTTCCTGCTTTTTTTTTTTTTTTTTTTACCACCCCTTAGCCTGCCCATGCATGCCATAACTTTCTCTCCCACCGTCTCCCCTGCTGGACAACGTATTATAACGGCTGCAGTTTTTATTGGAATAACTTAAATGGCCCTTAAAATGCCGCTTGAATGATGGGTGCTGGTGTCTGTCCTCTGTGTGTGTGCATGTATGTGTTTATGCGTGAGTGTGTGCCGGCTCCAGACTCGCGTTTCCATCAGCGATGCCAAATTTCTTTCACCCACCCACCCAACCAGCCCTCCCCTCCTCTCAGCCCTCCACCTCCACCCCCACTTCTTGATGTTCACCACATCTCCCACAGTGGTCACACTCATTTTTGCTTGTGTGTGTTTTTTTCCCCCAAAACTTTCTGCTTCTTTATCCCACACCGTGGGGGAAAACACAATTGCCCTCTCACACTCATAAGGTAATGGCTGCAATTTGCTTATCGCGCAAGCACAGATGTGAAAACAAATAGAGTCTAGACTGATAGCAGAGACAAAACCCTTCCATCTGGGTTGAAAAACAGCTTTCCAAAAGCATCATAAGTCAACAGAACAAAGATGTTTTTTGTACTGAGACACTTTTGTGGAAACGGTCCAGTCCTGGCCAGTCTTAATTTCTATATCTGCAGATCAGATGATTTTCTCAGCTAACAAACGTCACCATCCATTACTTTGTCTGCCTGTCTGTATTTCTGCATGTGCTCCCACCCACTGTAGACACTTTGTGTTACTGTCTGAGCTCCCCTCTTGTTGCAGAAAAATGCACTGAAAGTGATTACAGACACATTCCAGACGCCCTCTATGGACTGAATGATAGACCAATTGAGAGACGTAGAGTAAGACGATGCAGGGAAGACATAGGATGAAGTGCATCTGAGGTTACAGATGAGGCATGACAGCACTCCTTCCTCCCCAGAGCTGAGAATATGTAAAGCAGAGAGAGGAGACACAAAGTTTCAGTTTCTGCACAGAGACCAGGCCTTATATGCATTTTGCAGACGATGGACAAGGACAACACCGCTGCCATGCCATCTCTTGACAATAGACAGAAAAGAGTTGTAGGCAGTATCTTAGCAAAATGCCAGATTGCTAAAGGACACAGCAGACAGAATCTAAATGTGCCAGACTGAATTGAATCCACAGACGGGCCGAGACTGTGAATATGCTGTTGTGTCTGGCAGGGCTGAGAACTATTTGGACAATTTTGGACCCTGGCAGCATTACAACTAATGCTTTTCTTTTTCCCCTCCGCACTGGATAATCGTATTGAGAGCAGTGTAATGGTCAGGGATGAAGGCAGGAGGAGCGTCACATGGAGGAGATTTGCAGATTAATCGATGCAGACTCCGTGCTGTGCGTTCCTTAACACTCGCCCATTTGTTTGATATGTATCACTGATCAAGAAAGAAAGAAGCAGTGAGAAACTCTGCTCAGCTTCTGTTTTGTGGAGTAGTTCTTTGACAAATAGTGTGTATCTAGGCGTATGTAGGCTAAGATGTTCTCACCCTCAACTTGTCAAATAAGGCGGCTTGGTCAGTGTGCCTCTACACTCTATGTATTTCCCCTCCACGTACCCCTCTAGCATTAGTTTTGCACGTGCAGGGCTCTGCAGTCAAGTTAGCAGTTATGAACATATGCAATGTCTGGTTAGACTTTCAAAATAAATCTTGCTGAAAAACATTTCACATTTTATGAGTTTTGGTTGTGCAGGAAAGGACAGCATCAGGTGACCTTTGTCTTCATAGTAACAATAAAAGGTTGACATGGTGAAACATTGTTTGGTTAGGTTTAGGCACCAAAATCACTTGGTTAGGCTGAGGAAAACATCATGGGTTGGGTTAAAATATGTATGTTAGCTATGTAAGTCAAGTTACATAACTTATGTAAGTTAAATTATATAAAGGCTCATTTGTGCTTAATGTTAGATACACACATTGATATGCACATAGCCTTCTGTCTATGCTGTGTTCATTTTGTCCTTAATTGTGCACATTTCCTAAAAGCTTTACAGATATGGACAAAACAGAGCAGCACCACCGGATGCTGTGTGGTGCGATGTAGCAAAAAGCTTTAAAAAATATTGGAAATATTGGAAATGACATTTTTAATACATTAGTTAGTGAAAAGGATACTTTGTTAATATGTCCTGATGTATTTAATGGCCGCACAGGCCACTACTGTCTACAACACTGCCACCGCTTGGAAGTATGTGGGCAGTTACAGTTGCATCATTTGAAATGGACTTATCTACTTGCGTATATAAAGAGAGAAGAAATGAGCCTTGACTTATGTGAGTTACATTACGTACATTACCTGACTTCAAACACACATCAAAACATTACACTAGAGGGGCGCCTCCAGAAATGACAATAGAGGGGTAGGAATAGCATTATAGATTGAAGCACAGGGCCACTGATCATGCAGATGTGTTTGATGCCTTGGGAGTGCTAATGGGCTAGGCGTACTGTATGTGCGTGTTAAACTGCATCGTGCTTAGGGGGAATCCTTTAATGTGTCTTATCCTTAACAATACCTAACCTACACTTATGGTTAAGATGGTTATTTGTCATAACCTGTCATCTGTCATAACAAGGTTAAGGTTGGGCTGTTTTTTGTCAACACAGTTTTTGTCATCCTACAAACAGAAAAAGCAAAAAACAGCTAACCCTTTCAATAGTTTTAGAAGCATTCTGGAAAAGAAAATATGTATCCAGCAGTTGCAGCTTGAGAGGTTCAAATTACTTGGGACAAAGTTAGTGACACAACATCATGTAACCCCCAAAGTCTTTTTGCTTGTTGGACTTAAAATCTGTGCAGGTAGCTGCACCTTAGATTTCCATTGATTGTTTCTCAGGTGTTAAGATACTGTAGATAAATGTAGATGCCCACATCAATATTGCCATAGCGTGCTGCATGGATGACATATTTTTTTTTTAGGCCAATCCTGAAGTTCTATGTCCCTCTACAAAAAGCCAGCGGGATATTTCCAGTGGATTTTGGATTAGTGCAGAAAATAAGTTTTATAGCCAACAAAAGTTTGGCACTTCCACATTTTGTTCAGCAAGATAATCTTCACAAACCAGCACATTTATGACTTTTGAAGCATAAATGCATTCGCCAGAAGTAAAAAGCTAACTTCAGGCTATAAATGAACCACACCACGGTCGCATCTCATTTAGACACTTGTTAGCAACCGCCTTTTTTGAGAAACGCAAAAGCATCCAAATTCATGACTGTGGTATTTATTGATGTAATTTATGTCGTAGAACAAAGCATGAAAATGGTTTAAGCTTGTGTTAACCACAGACCTTATTTCAGGCATCTAACCAAAAACCCATTCAAAAAACCCATTGACTTCAAGACGAGGGAACCAGAGGTGAAAACTCATTTCCGTATTTTCGGACTCATTCCTGCAGCTCTCTATTTGACTGGTGAAAATCCAATGTCTCAAAGTCAGAGACTTTTCTCCCTCACTATCAGGAGCAGTTGGACCACAGTGCTGTGTTGTACAACAGGAGCATTATCCGTCTGTGGGAAGAGCTCTGTGTTAAGGCTATCTGACTATCATCACTGTCTGCTCACTGGGAGATGCCTTTCAACAAGCAAAACTCCAGAGGAAACAGCAAGACATTTGTGATCAACAGAATTATGCATGGAAACAGAAGGAGACACAAGACAGAGAGAAACGTCAGTGGACCTGGTTTTCAGATCACACATGTATACAGCCCACCAGGGAAAGGCCCTCAATTCATTAGGGCACTGTTAGTGTGTACTGCACTGACTTGGAGGGGGTCTCCGCACATTCCCCGCAAGTGTTGATGGGGTCTGGATTTGTCATTGTCTCCAAGTGAGAGTGGATGGCTTTTTTCTGCATTTCCCCGCTTGGTTATGCCTGGCTTGTCTCAGCTGGCCTTCCTCGCCATCCCTCTAGACGAGATGTCCTGGCTGATCAACTCCCAGAGAGAGACTAAGCGTACACATCTATATATTCTCCTTATTTTCCTGATATTTTAACTATTTCCGCACAACAGAGATATCTGTTTTTATACTCGAAATGAACAAACTTTCAAATTGAATTACTGCATATCTGCTTGCTGTTTTCTCCTGAACACGCTGAACAGCAGAGTCAACAAAACAGGAGAATGAGCTGAAAGATGTTGACTGATAGATTGATTGAAATTCTTTATTGATCATTGATATAAACTTAGCCCCCCCCCCCCCCCCCCCCCCCCCCCCTCCCCACCACCACCCCCCC
>JAJHUR010084938.1:0-12263 GCA_027495735.1 Lutjanus campechanus
TTACTCTTAAAGGGGACCTATTATGCTTTTTCCTCTTTTCTGACCGATAAATGTTGTTACAATGTTGCATACTCGTGTTAAACGATGCCACCGCGTCAAATAAACGAGGTTCGTGCATTTGGAAGTGAGCCCTGCAGCTGTTTTGGAGGCTCTGAACGCTGTGTTTTGCCGTGTTTTTTATAACAGGAGGTCGCATTGACGTGAATCCGTGCCTGACTTACTAATATGGAAATTCCCCGGCATTATGCTCTAAGCCTGCCCTCTCCCCCGCTCTGCTTCAGAAGTTGTATCGCTGTGCGCTGCTCAGCTGTCTACAACGATGTCACAGTGTTAGCACGTTTGAGCAATGGCTCCCAGAAAATGTTTGTTTTGGTGTGAGGGAAAGTTAACTTTGTTTAGCTTTCCTAAAGAGGCAAGCACCAAGCATAAGTGGATAGAGTTGCTTTTTCACGGCCAGCAAAATAAAAATACCTCCGCGTTTGTCTGTCTACGGCATTTCACACGGACTGTTTGTCAACATGGGCCAGTACGAAGCTGGATTAGCCGAAAAGTACTTTAAACTTTACTGGTAGTAAAGTTTGCTGTTTACTCCTGCAGAGCGAGGCTCTGCACCGGCATAATGAGGAGGCGGGGCTCGGCACCGCTCGGCAGCAATTCGGAAGTCCTCGGGAATGGGCTGGGGGGTGGAGTAAATTACACAGCGTGTTTTTCACGGGATGAGGAGAGATGCAGAGAGAGAGACACCGTCCTGAAGATCTACAAAGCTTTGTGTGCGGGTAATCGCATGTAGCTGCTCTATAGGAGTCCAAGACTCAGTACAAAGGCCCGAAAATGAGCATAATATGTCCTCTTTAAGTATGCATTACACTAGAATATGTTTTGCCATTTTTAAAATCATAATTCACTGCAATTTGAATTAATATCCAAACCTTTCATTTGCACTTCTGTAGCCAATAAGGCTACCAAGTGAAGCCAATGACAAATAACACTGCAGCAGGTACAGGGTTGCAGAGATGACTGTGACCACTGACCAGAACAGCACAGGTATTAGGAGTAATTTAGACAGAAACCGTTTTCGATTGAATGCCTGTTATTGATAATGCATTAAACATTAACAGTTAAAAAGTAACTAAGAGTAGTTTACGAGAATAATACTTTGTACACTTACTTAAGTATTTTTTTTAAGTAAGAAAAGTAATAATTGACTTAATTTCCAACTAGTTTCTGCCTAACTTCTGCTGATCCTGCCTAACCTCTGCAGGCCAGTAACATTTAAAGGGCTTAACCCTTTGAATTGTTCCAATGCTTGTGTCTGTCGGTTGTCTTGTTTGTTTTCTTTCCAGCTGCTTCCATTGATGGCTGCAGGGCTGAATGTCGACAAGCAAGAAGGAGAAGAAGAACAAGAAAAGTGTGTGGGGAAATAAAACAAAAACATTTCAGGACATTGTTAAAAATGAATTTTTTTTTAAAGCACTGAGTGTGAGTGTTGTTAGAATTGTTATTGTTGTTCGAGCTAGTATGTTACCGGTGGGCGGGACTTAAACCAGATGTGGGTGGTGCTTAAACTGGACCTGGACTGGACTAACCAAAAGTTCTTCATTTAAGCCTCAAATTGATATGAATTGGTCAAAATTTGCTGTATTTATTGTTTATTAGATAACTATTTACAGACCAACCTCAGGATCAATATTTTGATCACAAGAGTAAGATAATTATTACAGAACAATGAGGATTCTCCTTCATTATGAGTACAGATGTTGACACATTTTTACTCCATGTAAGTTGCAGTTGTCAGTGAGTTTAGCTAAGACTGATGCACATCCACTTGCCAGACAGTATGTGTCATATGACACCATATCAAGAGTAGTGTCAGATCAGGAAAATATCAAACAATTCAATTCTCTGGTATAATAGCTAGCATTCTACATAGAAAACAAGTTCAAACTAGTTTTCCAAGTTGTAATACTTGTTTTATTTTCTCCATGTGAGGTTCACAAACCTTCGCTGAACTTTAATAAAACCATCCTCTTCTGTCCTTTCACATTTCTTCAGAGTGAAGAGAGTGACAGCTTGTCCACAAACCAAGGGCAGCCTTCCCAGAAATAGGAATATCCGCCCCTCTACAGTGATAGAGCAGCTCTGATAGCTCCTTTATTATGGAAAATTATTTTAAACAGCATAAAACGGCAGAGGCTCATTTTTTCCATGTTTCTGCCACTATCACTCCAGCTATTGATAAGATGTCTAAATTTATTGCAGAATAATTCTGCAGGAAAAGAGATAAAAGGTTGCTGAATAAAATATGAGGCGAAGGCTGTAAATTGTAGCAATGCATATCATTTCATTCAAATGTAGGACGCAATTACCATCTGCTACACTCATCAGTCCCCTCCTTTATGACTTAATTATATGTTTAATGCTATCAGATCAAGGAAAGGGCAAAACAGATGAATGAGAGAGAAAGAGAAAAGATTCCGCAACAAGACAAAAGGCAGATGAAAAGTAACATAAAAGGATGGAATTGATTTCATTCACCGGGAAATAGAAAAAGTTAATTTAGATACAATGTTCCCTCATCTCCTGTGCCTTTGTAAGATAATAAACGCAGCGTGTTGCCAATAGGTCTCATACCAGTCAAACAAAAGAAGTCAAGTTCCTCAAAACTGAAAGTCTTCCTGCATTCGTTCTGAGAAGACGGCAAGTTGGTGAATCGTATAAAGTGTTATACGATCGTTGCAGTAATTTCAGTCCATGTCATCAGTGCATTATCTTCATTAGCTGAAGACTGAAGACTACAATATGTAGGATGCCCAGAATAGATTCACATTAGACCACAGAAACTAAATTTAAGATTATTTTGTCTTAAAGAATCCCCTCTAATTTATTTGTGGTCATTTTTTCTCATTTTTAGGTTTCCATAGCCAGTCAATGATCAAACTGGGATCACTATAATTTACAATAAATCAAAAAAGGCCATCCTCAATTCCCCTCTTGTTGTTCCAACTTCCAAAAAAATGGTCTGAAATCCTATTTAATATATGATCTATGGTTGATGTGAGTTATTTCCTCCCACCCCCTCCTTCCCAGACTTGGGGAAGCTCTGCAGGCTGCAGGAGCTCAGCTGGAGCTCAGCAGGAGCTGCAACACGCCTGCAACATCGTAAACTGACAACAAGCGACAGTGACACTGTAAGATGATCAGCTGTTTATAACTGTCAATTGTCTGTCGATGTAAATTTAAGCCTGTTATCCTGAAAACAAAAGCCCACTGCAACAAAAGTACACATTCGAGTTGGAGTTCAGTGACTGCCTGCCTTACTCCATAAACATGTTGCTCAATTTAACCGACATAAACATCTACTCCTTCTAAAAGAGTATTAACAATTTCTTAAGACTTATAAACAGACACAAACTTATTCAGTGAACATTCAGCATTAATTTTAAGTCTACTTAACATGAAATGGGCTCATAAATCAGCTGTTCCAGCCCAGAATAGACATTTTAAAGAAGGACTCTGCAGCTGATGTAAGAGAAGTGAATATTTTAACGTGACATGTTTCCTTAATCTTAATCTTAAATCCTTAATTACATATCATGGTCATTTAATGATTTATCACAGAAAATACATTACATATTTTCCTTTAAATTAATCTCCAACTATTTTGATAAGCGATTAATCATTGTAAGTCTTTTTTTTTCTAAGAAAAAATGTCCAAATTCTTGGATTACAGCTTCTCAAATGTGCATATTTGATATTCTGGTTTCTTTTCTCTATGACCATAAAATGAATATCTTTGAGCTGTGATAGTTTATGGACCAAACAATTAACCAATTAAAAGAGAAAATAATCAACAGATTAATCGATAACAAAAATAATCATGAGTTGCAGCCCTAGATAGAAGTTAAAAAATTCTAGTATAGTCGTCCTTTATCTGGGGACTCCCTACAACCCACTGAAGGACCCCTGTTTTGGGATGGGCAGCACCGAGTAGAACACTTATAGAGTCAAACAATATCTGCATTTGATCATTTTTGTGTCCAGATCTAGAAAATCAATGACTATTTTTATGATTCTGCCACCAAAACATTTGACAAAGTCTGATAAAAATAAATGTTTTAAGTGTGGATGGATTATTTCAGGGAAAACTGTGAATATGACTAACATGATGAAGCATAAAGCATGAAGAAAACTATCATCAAATCAAATCAAATAGAGTACTCTTTATCACTTTAAATGTACTGGTATTGACACTGGTATAATTTTTTAACGATAGCCAGCCGTACCCCAGTTGGTTCCCGGGCCCCAGTTTGAAATCCACTGATGTAAACCATTCACATCTATTCTCCTCCAATTCTTTGACAAGTCTTTTATAAGCTGTTACAAGGGGTTTTCAAATACCTGCACATTTGCTTTGTGTTTTATTATAATATTATTTGTTATTTTGCTTTATTTTAGCACTATGAAACCAAATGTATTCTGTCCATCGCCAGGGCAAAAGGAAACTTCACCATACTGAAACTTTTTGTTTGGATGCAAATCGTGTACGGCAGTGTTCACAAAGAAAACTGGGGTTGTCCAAATGGCTGTGGGGTAAAAAGCTAGCCAGTGGGCATCCCAGGTGCCAGCGGGCACTGTCCTAACTGTGTACCTTTGGCCAGAACTCATTATAGGGTGACATTTAGGACTGCTGCTGTCCATGCCAAGTCAGCCCTCTGGATTGAGACAAATTATGTAGTTATTTTTTATGTCAGACATTAAGTCATGTCCAGTGGGAGCCAAATCAGTATCACCTTCATGTCACCTGGAAAAAAAAAATTGATAAAGGCTGTGGACTTCTTAAACAGGGGCGTTATTTAACATGTTTGGGGAAGTATTCGGTTGCAAAACAAGACTGAATTGAATTATGGTCTCAGAGACCATAATAGCACAGAGACTTCAACAGTTCAGCAGTTAGATTATGAACTGTGAATGAGCTCATTTATTTGTCTTCTTATTAAATTTATTAATTGAATATTTCCTCGTAGCTTACAGTAAACACAGCTAAAAATCACACTCCTGTGCAGCTGTCTCATCCTTTTTCTCTCTTTCTGTGGATCCTGGCAAAACAGAGATAAAGTCATATAATAAAGAGGATTTTCTACCTGTGCACTGCAGGAGGTGCAATGCTTTCCTTTGCTCTGTGGTGACTACTTCTTCCAATCCTGAAGAAAGCAAAAAAACATAAATAAACAGAATTAGTCTAGACTAGACTAGAATATGCTAAAAAAAACACAACACTAAAAGATCAGAAGGGGTTATTATACAAAAATCTGACTGTTTGGAGGAGTTCTTAAATACTGACTTTTCATTTCACTTTTATTTTTTCTGCTCATGTAATGCACTTCTCCAGAAAAAGAAAAAAAATACATCAAGTTGTTTAAAATCACTACACAAATCCATCTGCACATCTCATGAATGAAAAGGAGCAGGGAGAAGATAAATTGCATTTTGCCTGCCCCTTCCTCAAAACATAAATAAACAGACGAAATAGATGGTCTATCCATTACAGTTACTTGAAAACTAGAGTTGTCACAATACTAGAATTTCAAACATTGACTACTATATATATATTTTAAAAACCACACAAAACAAATACTTGATACCCCTTTCAATACCACCACAAAAAGAGAAAAATCCTAAGCACACTTTAACCATAAGGGCTGTAAACAATGCACCCACACCAACGTCATGTCATTGATGATTCTTTTTATCATAGATTTACACAAACTTTACATTAAAGACAAATAATATTTTACTGGTGTGTGTCTATACTTATACTAGTCTTTATTTGTTATATTTTTCTTAACTTATGGACATATTGCAAAGAGAATAAGACAACATGAGTCCTTGTTGCTGATTCTTCCATGAAGGCAAATGATCGTCATCCCACCAGACAGAGCTCAACATGAGCAGAACTAAAGCTCCATCTTGTGGACTAAAGCAAGTACAACACAGGGGCACCCAAATAGTTTCCCAGGTTTCCCATTTACAGGTTTTGCATCAGATATACTTGCAATATGCCCTTGAAATGATAAAAGAAATGTGTAAAATAATATGTAAGAGACAAAAACAAAGCACTAATTATGCGTGTGAGTACAATGAGACAGTATGTGTTTGAGAAAAGAGTCAAATCTGCAGTAAAGCAAACAATAAACGTTTTATGGAGCTCTCGTTTAGTGGGAGAAACATTTATGATTTGAGAATCCCATGAATACATCAAACAAGAGGACATAAGCAGCGAGAGAGAACAATTAAACACTGATGGAAGAGCCACAAAATGAGCCGTCTACACTAGCTTGCAGGTATCTCACAAAGCATGAAATGAATCAAAGTTGTTTATCTGCCTTGTATTATTGGGCAAATTGTAGATAATTGCTCATTTGATGCATTCAGAGTAAAGCATTCATACGGTGCTGGGGATATTTTCCACACAAACTTCAAGACGTAACAAACAGAAGAAAAAAATGGAAAGAAATGGGATGTAATTGATTATAAGTTAATTGTGCAAAGGTCTCCCTGATGGGGACCATCTGTCAAAACAAGCTGTACATTCACTAATTCTAATCATAATTAATTAAATGGCTAACAAATTACATACATCATAGTTAGTATGGGGGGGAAACTACCGCAGGAACTGTTATGAAACAAATTATCTTTAACAATGAAAGAAAATTACATCACATAACTAAATATTATACTCGTTTCCGCGAGCCATATTTCTTAATGAATTCTCTAATTAATTTAATTCACACAATGTGCATAATTTGGAGCTGAAAATGTCAGTGGGTCAGACTTAACCATATTGTTGCTGGCTGTCTATTTCAACGAGTGCCATATTAGCACAACATGACCTCTATGTAAATTACACAGACCAACTGTTGTAATTTTAATTCCAGGGTCTAATTAACATGTTCCTAAGATATCATACAAGTGCATTTAGCTCATTTTACACATGCCGGTGCCAATGTAAGATTTTCATTTGCCTTAATTTTGTGTAATCCCTTTGATGGGAAACATCACGACAGCTTATGTTACAGATGTCAGTTGTGACAAAAAGGCTATTATTTTTTTCATGCTTCTCGTATTATGCGCTGAACTTTCTGGTCGGGGTGACTCACCACTCTCAAAACTCAAGACTGCTGGAGCTGTGAGCTTTTACAGACACTATGACTGAGCCCATTCAGAAAGCACTTACATGTAAATTACGAGAGTATTTCTAATGGAGGCGGGCATTTGAGCTAACAGTTTTCTTACACTCATCCACTCATTACTCACTCTACCATACTGAGGTCAACAGGCACAATCAAAAAGATAGTAAGACTGATTAGCTCAAAAGATGTCACAGAGGCGTTAGAGGGAAATGATAATACCCCATAGATCAATATGGTATCCTTAATGATCATAGCAGCTGGTGAAGAACTTGTGTGTGATCATTTTCGAGTGGTTTCCAGCTGGCACTGCTCCTGTAAAAAATAAATGTTCTTTCCTAGAACCTCTGAAGGACTATTTGCTTTAGGGTGCAAGAACAGCATTTAGATTAGTTATCGGTATCAGTATGGATTGGATATTGGGGGGAAAAAACTGTAATCTGATACGATCCATTAGCTTAAACTAGCAGCGCTTTCATCAAGTCAGCTATGTTAAGTTATTTTAAGCTCAAAAAAGCTTCACAGCCAAGTGCAATTTAAGCGATTTATTTAAATTTAATTTTGAATGTCTGAATGTTGCTGACCAGCCAAAAATGCTGGTGAAAGTTCTGTGTGTGAAAAAGTTTAAATTTCAAAAAAAAAAAAAAACAGCATTATTGCACAACTGATTCATGTAGTGGGTTATGTATTTCATCCTTTATGGGAGTTAAAATATTTGTTTCACAGTTTGAGCATAATAATGTGTTTAATAGGACCCAGCTGATACTGGATTTTTGGAACTGATGCTACTTAGGGAATTTTTAAAAAGTCTGATACCAATATATTAGGAGATATTTTACATAAAGAATATATCCTATACATAAACAAATCAAATATACATAAAATTGCTGCTTACAAATATTCTGTTAAAAAAAAGTTTTCATATTTGACAACATACAGTATATGCTGATACCGATGTAGACTGGTATAGCTGTGATAGGTTAGTATCGGGCCGATAATATTATCTGACCAATATCTTGGTCGGGTTCTAATTTTTCAGTTGGTTAGGTTAAGCAAAGTGTATCCATTCAAATGTATTACTAACAGTTTAGTTGTTTAAGAGTAGGAAAAAAGACAGATTGGTATCAGTATCGGCAGATACTCAAAGTTGCCGTATCATAAAATGAAAAAGTAGTATGGAGTCGTCCTTAATAGGTTAAACATAAATCACAGACTCCGCTATGTACTAGGGCTGCAACTTGATTATATTAGAATTATTTACGTTATCAATAATCCTTTTCCTGACTAATTATACTAATTGATCTATGAAATGTCCAAAAATAGTGAAAAATTTCCAGAGCCTGAGGTGATGTCTTTAAATAGCTTGTTTGAAAACCAAAAGATGTTCAAATTAGAAAAGCAGGAAATGCTCCAATTTGAGAAGCTCAAAATAAAATAAAAAAAAGTTTGGTATCTTTGCTCGGATAATTATTTAAACAATTAATCAATTGGAAAAATTATTCCTGAATAACAGGGCTGGGTGATATGGACAAATACCACAATATTTTTTTACCAAATATCTCGATATCGATTAATACTGCAACAATATTGTAGGGATGATTATTGGTGCTTTCAAACAATATCAACACAATGAGATTTTTGATAAACAATCATCTGTAATGTGGATTTAACAACTAAGTGGCTACAAGCAAATAACAGAACAGCTAGAACAGTCTGATAAGTTCAGGAGATTACATCACTTCACTGTAATGCAGTCTGTAAAACCAACCACCAATATCGATATATTGCCCAGCCCAATCAACTAATCAATTTAGCTCTACAGTGTGAGCAGCACAGACACCTGTGTGTTTGCACGTTGTTTCACTCACACAGTTAATGTCACTATGAATGAAATCCTGTGTAATTATTACGCTGGTGATCGACTTTCACTGCTCCATGCTCCGTCACCTCTGCCTCGCTGGTGTTTTTCTCGACCCTGTGCCCACATTCAGTTTGAGAAAATACAATCAAATTTACCAAATGATGCCATCATGAGTGTGAATGCAGAAATGGATGAATAAATGAATAAATTGCCCAGTGGATGGAACATATAAGCTAACACATGCATTGCAGGGCTCGGGGGCTATCCTGAGGCCAATCATTTAGCTAACACACTAATGAAAGCGTGTGTAGTGCGGCTAAGGGCAGCCACCATGGGAGGTACCACTCCCCTCCCTCCTCATGTTGGGGACTGTTAATAGGCTGGATGGAGCCAATGGGACTCCCAGGAGAGGCCTGCTGATGAAGAGGAAAACCTGTCGTCGCCTTCACTAATCACTGCCTAATGGCTGCAGTAACACCGGTTTTACAAATGCGACTGTGCATGTGTGCCTGCACACTTGTGTGTCTGTGTGTGTGTGAGAGAGAGAAATACTGAAGTTTTAAGATATTGTAATCTCACTAAAATGTTTATTGGAGAATCTATAGTGTTTCTATGCTTGGTAGTTTGCATATTCTGCCACCAAAGGTGTTTGGTAAAACTGAAGTTTACATAATAATATGTCATTAGAGGTGCAATCCATAATCCAAATGCAAACTGGATTGGAAACTATTGTTATATTTAAACTTTCTCTGTGTAGGGACAAAAAACAATTTAAAAAAGCCAATCAATCAATTTGTTGATTGATAGCAGTTCAATCAGCAATTGTTTTCATTATTTATTGACCGTTTCAATATTTTTTCAGATAAAAGGTGCAACCATTCTCTGGTTCTAGCTTCTTAAATGTGAGGATTTCCTGCTTTTCTCTGTTTTATATTGTAGCAGGGCTGCAGCTAACATTTATTTTGATTATTGATTAATCTGTTGATCATTTTCTTGATTAAATGATTAATTGTTTGGTCTATTAATTGTCAGAAAATAGGGAAAAATGATGATTACTGTTTCCCAAAGCCCAAGCCAACATAATCAAATTGTCTTGTTTTGTCTACAACCCAAAAATATTTAGTTTATTGTCATAGAGGAGTAAAGAGACCAGATAATATTCACTTTTGAGAGGCTGAAATTGAGGAATTTGTACATTTTTTTCTCTTAAAGAATACTCAAAACAATTAATCAAATATCAAAAAAGTTGTAGCTCTATATCAAAGCACTGAATATGTTGAGTTTTGGGGGTGTTGGTCAGACATAACAAGACATTTATAGATGTCAAAAAATTGACATTCACTAAACAATGATTAATAAATTAATCAAGAAAATGCTTAGGAGATTAAACAGTAATTAAAATTATCAAAAGTTGCAGACCCCAGATATTTTTTTTTTTTGCTGTTTACAATTATATTATTTAGCAAAACAGCAGTAAAACAAGCCTAATTTCAATTAAGACTAGATTTTTCATCACATCTTCTTGTTGGTCAAACATATTGGAAGTTAAGAGTTCGTACAAAGAAAAACCTCACTTTGGGCTGATAGATAACTTGTGGTGTCAAATATTACTGCTGACAGTAAAGCAAATGTTTATCATCTTCGTTGCAGCTGCAATTAAGCCATTTACAGTAAACTGTGGCACTATCTCTCTATTAAACATGTTTTTAAATGGTTCAAATTGATATAAACTCTCCTACATTGAGTAGCCTATGACATGTTTGACAACAATAGTCCACACACAAATCACATTATTTCCTCTGGTAAATCAAGTTATATCACATTTTCAGGTGTGTGCACTGTAATGTCGGTCGTACAGGTTTAACTAGCTTACGTGAATGAAATCGACATGAACCATCGATAAATGATTTGACGTCAGAGAAACTTTTCTTAACAAAAAGCAAAGCAAACAATTAACAAAGACGTTTAGTGTTCAGCTCATACCAGTCACTGTTTAACTGCACATTCAGTTTATCTTGCAGGTTGACGTCGACTTTACCGACTGGTGGCTTGACTTTCTGCCAACGTGCACATGAAGCTGTAAAACTGCTGAGTTAATGTGCCGCTTCCGGTTAAGACCTTCAAAATAAATTGCTGTTGTAATCGACTTGACCCTGATGACACAACAGTTAAAAAACGATGTCAAATCAAGGTTCATTTAGTTGCTTTTCCTATCGTTTTCGAACAAGCAAGTGAGTTGACTTAGAGATTTAGGTATTTTCTCAATTGTTGCAGTAATCTCAGGTTCAAAGTTTGTTTTTTGACCTTGAAGAAAGCAATAAGAAAACACTCTTATCACAAAGTCCATTTAGTAGCCATCACACGATCTCTACTATTGTCAACCACGGTGAAAAATTAAATTTTGCCCATCAGGAAGTTTATTAAATCAATTAAGAAAATGAAGAAAAACATTTTCAATTACAGTATATATTAAAGCTGAGTCTCAAGGAATTGAGCAAGGCAATTGCCTGTGAGATACATGACTTCGTATAAAATTCTTTGTAGCCAGAAGCATTTTGTTGTGCCTACAAGGCATTTTTTTCTAGGACTTCTTCTCCACCAGGCTGTTTATTCTTGACTTTCAAGCAGTTGAGAAAATCATTGTCACAACATCCGCATACAATGTAGCCTAGCTGCTCTATTTATGATCATAAGCTAACGGTCAATTGAATCGATTACTGGATCCTATATTCTGCATTTTTATGATTATCAGAATCTGTATTTTTCTTTTTTTCTTATTCTTTTTTTTTTAATCTGACTGTCAGTAGGATAAAGTAATTTAAAAGTGTGTTATTTTAAACATTTGCTTAAAGCATTTCAGTAAAATTTAAGTTTTACTAGTTTATTATTATCATTATTATTATTATTATTATTATTATTATTATTATTATTATTATTATTATTTATCAATTTACATTATTAAACTTTGGGGAACTTTTTGTGATCAGTTAACCTTAAGAATTTTTCCTGAATGCTCCCAATGTATAAGATTCAGTTTGTTTCCATGATTACTAATAATCAGTATCAGCCCTGAAAAGCTTTATCAGTTGACCCCTATCAAAAACTCCAAAACAGATACATAATGGTCCTCGTGGTGACTGTTTTTTCATCTGTTGCAGTGATTTATCACGAGGTTTTCTCATGTGTGTGTGTGTGTGTGTGTGTGTGTGTGTGTG
>JAJHUR010084938.1:12283-22795 GCA_027495735.1 Lutjanus campechanus
CTGTCAGTAGGATAAAGTAATTTAAAAGTGTGTTATTTTAAACATTTGCTTAAAGCATTTCAGTAAAATTTAAGTTTTACTAGTTTATTATTATCATTATTATTATTATTATTATTATTATTATTATTATTATTATTATTATTATTTATCAATTTACATTATTAAACTTTGGGGAACTTTTTGTGATCAGTTAACCTTAAGAATTTTTCCTGAATGCTCCCAATGTATAAGATTCAGTTTGTTTCCATGATTACTAATAATCAGTATCAGCCCTGAAAAGCTTTATCAGTTGACCCCTATCAAAAGCTCCAAAACAGCTACATAATGGACCTCGTGGTGGGGGGGGGTTGAATTAATCCTTTTAAAACCATTTGTCACTCTGCAACACAATCCACTTCTTGTTTCAACGTCTGAACGTAGGACGCTTTATTTTGAAGGTGAAACACCTCACTTCCTGTACCGTTGTAGCTCTCTCCTGCTAGCTTGCCGTTAGCTCCGTGTAGGCCGAGACTTTTCCTGTCAATCTGTCCAATCAGAGTTTACTGACAAGCTGGAAGTTGGCTGCAACGTCCTCATACAAAGCTGCATGACGGTCAAAGTTGTGGCGTGGAAGGCATTCAGCGAAGAAACCGACAACTTTTGTTAAAGTTTCTCTTAGTGACGAAGAACTTGGGTGAAATTTTGCGACCCAGACATTATGTCGCCCGGCGGCTGGAGATGTTTGGAGCGATACGGTACGAGAAAATCGTCACATTAAGTTACCTTTGTGCTGGGCTGTGGGTGTCAGACCTTGCTGTACTTTCTGACTGACAACACCGACTAACCGCTCCTTCTTTTAGCATGCCACGCAGGCAGCTAACTTCTCCAAAGAAAAGAAAACTTTGCCCACACCTCAGGAGTGGCCCACACAGTATGATACTTTGACGTTTTCTTTATTTTCACACGTATTTTCTTTTTAAAAAAAACCTGAGCATGATGAAGGTTAGAAGATACTTGAGGGGGAGTGGGAGGGTACTTGCATTTGTGTTCATTGCCTCTGTCATTTGGCTGCTGTTTGACATGGCTGCACTCCGTTTATCCATAAACGACGTGAACAGTCAGCTGCTGAAGGAAAGAGTGATCAGAGAAAGGGAGGTTTTCAAGCAGCAGTCCAGGGTGACACAGCCGATGAAAAGGGGGTTTAAACACCCAGTCCAGAGGGTGGACTTGCCTGCACCACGGGCTGGGAAAGAGACTGCCAGTTCAGGCATCAAACTAGCCCAAGTGTACAGACAGGGGGGCAAGAAACAGGACCAAATGTTGGGGGATAAAAAGCACCAAGGTGATCGTGTTCTCAAGACTGACCCCCCTAAGCATGTTGTTCCTGAGCATAAAGAACATGTCACGCCAAAGCAGGATGTTCCTATAAAGAAAAAAGAAGTAAACTTGGACCTGAATGGGACAAAATTAGAGAAAAGTAGAGTAATAGATAGCTCTAATAAAGTGATGTTACCTGCAGCAGTCTCCCAAGTAACCAAAGCGTCACTTGATGTTCAGGGAAACAAACATGCTCCACTACCAACCTCAAAGAAGACTCCCATTAAAGCTGGGGATGTTGCACAAAGCACTCTGGAGAAAACCGATTCAAAGAAAGATGAAAAAATTAAGGACGAGTCCAAAACTAAGGCTGGAACAAAAGAGGCCCAGCCTCAGGCTCAGGAGGAACACCCTGTGAAAACAACTTCTAAACCTCTGAACAAGGATGTAAGCAAAAAGGAAGTAAATGAAAAAACTAAGGAGAAACTTGTTCCAGCGACAGCCAAGAGTGTCGCAAAGGAAACCCCGAAACCTGCAATCAAGCCTCGAGCAGGAGATGACCACAAGGATAACTCCACTGCTGTCAGGAAACCAGGTGTCCACAAAGTGCTTGCTCTGGACGCGACTCAGGCTCCCAGAGACCCAAATGCGGTGGGCCAGTTTGGTCAGGCGGTACTTGTTGCCAGCAGCGAAGATGCAGAGGTGAGGAAGAGATGGGACGAAGGGCATTTTAATGTCTACCTGAGTGACAAGATCCCGGTGGACCGTGCCATCCCAGACACCAGGCCCGAGATGTGAGTCGTCTTCTGCACATTTTACCTCTCAAACTGCTGTGGCTACCCAGCTGACTCGCCCTTTTTTTCTGTTTTCCAGGTGTGCGCAGAATGTGGTTCACGATGACTTGCCTTCCACCAGTGTGATTTTCTGCTTTGTAGACGAGGTGTGGTCCACACTCCTCCGCTCTGTGCACAGTGTGCTCAACAGATCTCCACCACACCTCCTCAAAGAGATCATTCTGGTGGATGATTTCAGCAGCAAAGGTAACAGTGAATGGGTCTCCGCGGGGTGACAAAAATTGACAACTGCAGCAAACACTGAGCACTAGGTTTTTATTATCGGAGGTTATTCCTTTTGGCTAGTCTTCAGTGCACAGTATGCCAAAAAGAGACAACATTTACTGGCAAAGTCCTTAAAACTAAACAGTATTAATAATGATAATGTGTCTAAAAAGTCAATCTCACTCTTTTGAGTATATTGCAATTTCTTGGGGCTCCCTCCTGCTTTTGTTTAATTTCTTAATCATATTTGAATTAATGCAGATTGTGTAAATGTTGTGTGTTTTTTACACTTTCACACACTATCGTGGTTATTTTTTAGATCCATTTAATTAGGGTTCAGTCTCTACTTGATGCTAGAACTGGGCAGAAACTGCTTTTTTTTTTTTAGGCCACAGCAGGCACAACACTAGTATTTTAAAGTAACGGCATGAATGAATTTTTTAATTTGAAAATCCACACACAGCAACCTCAAGTCCACCAAAATAAAAACAACTGTGTGAATTTGGAGAATTTGGAGATGAGTTGTGTGACATGTTTTAATTAAGATTTACATAAATACTGAACATAAACAAATATTTTTGAGAACTGTCCCTAAAATGTGGTTACTGAACATTAAAGACCTGTGGCAGAGACATTTACAGTCAATAAATTTGACAGTAGGGGTGTCACAATTCTCCAAATCCACAATTTGATTGGACTTTTACTGTTAAGGTCATGATTTGATTTGATTTCTCAATTTAAGCATATTTTCCTAGCGCTGATGGTTCTGCATTTTTAGATTATCAAATCTCGATTTGTAAAGCTCAACAGATAATTGGTTTTATGCCCTGACATCATTCTGATTTTCAAATTCTTCTAGTCTGTGTGGTATTGAGGATAAAATAACGGCTATTAATGAAGCTACGCTGTGTCATCTTTGTAGTGTGGTTTTTATCATGCCAGACAGCCTAAGTGGGTGGGGGTGGAGAGAAAAAACAAATACTGGGAGGATCACAGATTGTCTAAATTTCCTGACACAAATATTCTGTATTTCTCCTCTACAATTTCAATTAACATAAACGCCAACTTTCATAAGCTGACATAATCAGTTTAGAGCAGATTTAACACACCCAAAACAGACCTCAGTTATCGGAATAGTCCAGTCCCGAGCACATGGTTATAGTTAGAAAGTATAGCAGAAAGTTAGTAAAAGTTTAATCTCTGTGGTTTTAATTAGAATTTAACATTTTTAATTGCTGAAGGTTTTCAAGCTATGTGCACTTTAGTCTGTTGTCAGTGTTGTAAAATCATGTGTAATATTTTGTCAGATTACCTGAAGGAGCCGCTGGATAAGTACATGTCCAAGTTTCCCAAAGTGCGAATTATTCGTCTGAAGGAGCGTCAGGGCCTGATCAGGGCCAGACTGGCTGGAGCTGCTGCAGCTAAAGGTAATTAGTTAATACTTTGATGAATCATGAATGTCTTAAATGCTTGGTTTATATACAGTATACATATGTGCAAATATGATGCAGGCATGGCTGAGTGGATTAGTCGCACATAACAGAATTATGGACAGCAACAGAATTCACATGAATGTGTCAAATCAAACTATGTTTAGTAAGTGTAACACTGAAAACACTAAACAAGTGTGTCCTCGTCCTCGGGGATAGATACATTTAAAGACGGATACTGAATGTGGGGAGTTATTTACTCCTATTATTCAAACTGCAGCCAAGTTTTATAACTGTGTGCGAGTTGTGCAAGATGTCAACACTCCTGTAATTGGAGATGTGGGTTGTCTTTCTGCACAAGCTTATAACTCTCTGTGAACTATAATGTATCATGCTTACCAATACCACATGATGGAAGAACAGTTCAAAAACACATACGTTTAGTTTGTAGGACGTGTTTTTTCAGCTCTCATGCTTTCAAATGAGGTTATCAGATAAGAAAAAGTATGTAAACAGATTTCAAGTGTGAAACTGTGAATGTGGTTCCTTGATTATTAGCTCAAATGTAAAATAACTTAAACTAGGATTATTTATAAACAGTTAAATGAAAGAAAATGTGAGCTTGAAACAATGTAATGACAAAAGAGTAACATTTTCAGGTGAATACTCATCTGCTGTTCGCTTAGGCAGTAAAACACACACATTAACAGTTAATCTTTAGTAACTTTAGTGAGAAACACTGATTAGGTGTGTGTCTCAGGTTTAGTCATCTCTGTTTCCGAAACCCCAAATTGGAACAGATAAGCGCATTTTGAGATGAGAGATCAAGAAGCACAGAACGCCTGTGACAGACGCAAGATGCAACTACATTTGCACCACTGCTCGCATTTTAGTAGACGTGTGCATGAAATGACACCAGTTGTGAAAGTTTGAAGGTGGGCTTTATAGTCTTATATCAAGTATAGTCCTGGCAAATGAGAGCAACAGCATTTTTAAAAAAAAAGTCACACAGAGTTGCGCTGCACATTATTTTTCAGTAGAAAGCCAACCAAACTTGCACCTGCCCAGATGTGTATTTACCACGTACATTATATTACATGCATAAACAAACTGTCTTTTCAATGAATTCTTTGTTATGTCTTATAAGAGTTGCATTGTTAAAATGCAGATATAACTATTTGTTTAACCGCAGCAGGATGTTTGCTTTCCTATCTAATGTAGGCGAGGTCCTTACCTTCCTCGACTCCCACATCGAGTGTAACGTGGGCTGGCTGGAGCCGCTGTTGGAGAGAGTCTATCTGGATCGCAAGAAGGTTCCCTGTCCAGTTATTGAAGTCATCAGTGACAAGGACATGAGGTGACTCAACCACAACATATCTGAGTAGTAGACAAGCTGCACATGCAGGGCAGAGCTGTTGCATATGAAGATTAGGATACACTAATCTTATTCAGGGATCAACAAAAAAGGTTTTCCCCTTTCCAGGGGCAGTTAAATACCATTTTGGTAAATTAAGCAACTCACTTGCCCGAACAGGCAAGTGGTAAAAAAGATTGAAACTATTTTGACAATCAATTAAATGTTTAAGCAATTTTTCATGCAAAAAAATGGCAGAAAGTGCTGTTTGTACAGGGGCAAGTAAAAATAGGCTTTGAGCAAGTAGTTTAAATAAAAACTTAAAGTTGAGCCCTGCTTATTAACATGAACAAGTATTTATTTATATATGTATCAGTACTAACAACCATTTCAGAGTCTTTTAGTTCAAAAATCAGAATGCATAAAAAAAAAGATAGATGTAATATTTTTCAAAATTCACAATAATATGTTTTTATGTAACAAAATATTCTGCTTTAGTCAATATTTGTTGGCATTTAGCCTTTCAAAATTGACATTTTCATGGTAAAATTGTTTGCTCTCCTGGTTGCTGTGCATGAAGGCAGGTACCTAATGGGGCAGTCTAGCAGGAATCTAGCAGCCCCATGAATGACATTATTGTTGACGAAACTGATGAGTTCTGTCCATTAAAGACAGTTGATTTAATAAGACAGCTCATTTCATCTACTGAATCTCTTGATTCAAATTGAGGATTTTGTTTGAGGCTATGTTTTTTTGACGACAGACATTTGAAGCTTCATTCAGAAACCTCAATAGAAGCTTCAAATATAAAAAAAAATGACACTGGGTTCAGCCCTTCATACATGTGACGTGTTTATGTTTTCTAAAGGAATGATGAATGCATGATAAAAGAAACATTTGACATTAGTGTGTCTGTTCTGGCTCTTTCTCTGCAGTTATATGCTGGTTGACAATTTCCAAAGAGGTATTTTCAAATGGCCTTTGGTGTTCGGCTGGAGCGCGTTACCAGACGAGTACATAAAGAAGAACAACATGACCATCGCAGATCCCATCAGGTACCTTAACAGTCACTTTTCATAATCGTATTTTAATATTATTTCTGCTGCATGTGTGCTTATTTATTTATTTTTATCTTTCAGATGTCCGGTTATGGCTGGAGGCCTGTTCTCTATAGACAAAAAATACTTCTATGAACTTGGTGCTTATGATCCTGGCCTGGATGTGTGGGGTGGTGAGAACATGGAGATTTCATTTAAGGTATATGATGCATTGAATTTAAACATGAATTTAAACCATAAATGTTGGGAAACTCCCCATAACTTTTCTCACATGAGTCTTTAATCTACGTGCTGCCATTTGAACAGATCTGGATGTGCGGAGGGGAAATCGAGATTATCCCCTGTTCTCGAGTGGGACACATCTTCAGAGGACAGAATCCGTACAAATTCCCCAAGGACAGGCAGAAGACCGTGGAGCGTAACCTGGCGAGGGTGGCGGAGGTCTGGCTGGATGAGTACAAGGATCTTTTCTACGGTCACGGGTACCACCACCTGCTGGATAAAAAGGTCATCGACATCGGCAACCTCACCGAGCAGATTGAGCTGAGGAAGAGGCTCAAGTGCAAGAGCTTCAAGTGGTACCTGGACAATGTGTATCCAGATATGGAGGCACCCTTAGTCAAAGCTGAAGGCCTGGTATGTAGATGAATAAACTTTGTTTACATTTCTCTAAAAGATCCCTAAAAAATTAAAGCCTGTTTCCCTCCATGAAACTTTTATCTGCGGAGCTTGTGACTTTGTGGTGACTCCAATTGTCCCCGTTGGGTGTAGGGTAGCAGAAACATTGGCAAGTTAACCTGCACCCACGTGTGCACAGTTTGATTGACATCAAAGACGGTCCCGTTATGACAGCGTCCTGCTTTCTTCACAACGTCTGGAGAAAGCCAGATTTTAGAAAAGCGTCCGTCCTGCAGTGGTTTGACTTTTGAAAACTAGAGCCACATGGGACAAAGTTACCACATGGTTACCCTAGATGCCAGTCGGCTCGCCAACAGTTTGGAGAAGCAGGAAGAAGGACCAGCACAGAAGTTAAGCAATGTACTAGTGTGGACAGGGTCAGCAGCAAGACGTATTTTAGCAACTAAAAAAAGGTCCAAAATGGCATATCAGTTTAAGCATACGCTATATTTAGAATATTTTAACCACTTTACCTTGCTGTCAGACAACCTTTTCCAATGGGAGGCCATCGTTATAAAGCCAAATATCACTCTATCCAAACCAACCAGACTTCATGGGTGAAATCAGTAATTTAACCTCGAAACAGGCGTTGCTGGTGTACTGCTGCCTTGATCGGTTAGATCGGTTGTGTTATTGTGCGCCTCATTCAACCGTGCATTAAATAAGATGGACTATCCCTTTAACAGAATCAACCCAAACAGAGACTGTGATTGTGTTCCTGCAGAACAAAGAATAGCTGTTTCTTAAAGCTTGAGACAGCTTTCTGTCAGGATTAATTGAAAGAAGGAAGGAAGGAAGGAACAGCCGCAAGGCCTGTTTTCATGTGCAGCTCTGAATAAGTAACAAATGTCTGCAGTGCTGTTGTTTCACTTCTGTTAAGTTTTAATCACTTCATTTTTCCTTGTAGGTCTTTAATCGTGGATTAAGAAAATGCCTCAGTCTGCAGAAAGGTTCTCTCCTCTTTGAGACGTGTGACCTCAGCAAGCAGGTAGGTGCCTTTGTTTTACTGAACAAATGATTTGACTGAAAAAAAAATAGCAAATGTTTCTTAGTGATTCTTGGGAAAATATGCACATATTGTGCAATTTTGGCCTTGTGACTGTTGTAATTGTGGAGGGCATAACAAAAATATGCAGAAAGAGGCCAAGATCAAGACAAATGCAGGCCGGACTTGAGCCACGATAAACACGGGCGGAGTCCGAGACGGGACCGAGCCTTTCTAAATGTGGCCGTTTTGGATTCAGAGCAGCCCCGCTCAGCCATCCTTCAAAATCTTTCAGTTTTCGTGGAAAATAATTACATCCTTGTCTGTCTTCTCTCATTCGTTCTCTCTGGTATTCAGAGTCAGCACTTTAATTACACCTGGATGAGGCACGTTCGCCAGCAGGACATATGTGTCGCCGCCCAAGGCAAGGGCAACGGCTTCGCTCTACAGTTATGTGACGACACCAGTGCCGAACTCCGCTGGTTCCACAAATCCTCCAACTCTGCTCTGGTAGGTTGACTTTGGGTGTGCCGTTTGCTTTGTCTAACATCTTTTGTTTTTCCTCCCCTTCCACAACGCTGTCATTTTAATCTGTTTATTTATCATTTTAAAAACAGGGACATCCTGCTTCTAATTTACTGAAGATGAGACAAGTCAGTTGAAAATGAGGGCTGGCGTGTTTAGAGGCTGAAGCTTTGTTTGTTAATTATGTTTCCTGTTTTGTCTTTGTGAAAGGCGGAGCACCTCATAGCAGAGTTTGTGTCCCACCACATGTGCCTGGAGGCGGGGCCTGAGGGTGACTCTCTTCGCCTCAACCCATGTGAACCCAGCAACGCCTTCCAAAAGTGGCAGTTCACACACTATCACTCTAAGTGATTAGACTGAATGGAGTTATGTGTCACAAAATGCATTATGGAGACCTCCAGTGGCCTCACACTGCAGAAGGTGTGGTCCAGCCTCAACACAAGACTGTTCAGAGGAGGTGGGACACGCTTTGGTGGCAGTAATATGTGTGGTGTAAAGCAGAGGGTGTGGGGATGTGCAATGTTTCTAATATTCTTTTATTATGTCAGCGTGGACTGACCTTGAGTTTAAACACTAATGCCAGAAGAGAGAGTGAATCTTCTCTCTTTTTATGAAGATTTGAACTGGAGTTTCTCTACGCTGGCATTTGGGAAGAAAAAAGACTTAAGGGCTTCAGGTGAATGTCCATAGAACACTCCATCTACAACCCCAGTTCCAAAAAAAGTGACACATTTTCAGCTGTTACCAGTTAATCCATTGTTTTATTTTTGAATATTATTTTGAGCATTCACAAGTTTCCCAAGTTTTTGTTTCCTCTGTCCCAATTTGTCGAAACGTGTTGCAGGCACCAAATTCAGAATCTGTGTTTATATATTTACAAAAAAACTAATTTTTTTATTAGTTTGAACATTAAATATCTAGTCTTTGTAAGATATTTAATTGAATACAAGTCGAAAATGATTTCCAAATGCATTCTCTTTTGATTTACATTTAACACAACGTCTCAGCTTTTCTGGAATTGGAGTTGTAACAAGTTCCTGAGTACAACATCATTTTGGTGCCAAAGATTAAAAAAAAAAAGACAAACAGTGCCTCATAGATCTGAGATGACGAAAAAAAAAAAAATTGTGTGTGTGTTTACTCTGCCGGGACTGAATAATGGGGTTTAGTTGCATGTAATGTCGAATTTATTTGTTTATTGTCTGAAACACGCCACATTTTCGGTGAAACGTCTTTTCTTGATGTCATGTACTTCATGTTTGATGAGGCACTTGAGGTGAAACAGCTGCTTCTCTGGTTTTAAATGATCAATTATGTAGGTGTAGGTTTTGTTGTGAAAACTGTCCCTTTTTGTATGATTTGTATTTGTATTTCTTCTCGTCACTAGAGGGAAGTGTTGGTTCAGAACACCCAATAAACCTGTGCTGTGATTTCATGATTGTCATCAAACCCTTTAAACACATGTTGAAGGAAATGCATCCAACGAAAGTAAAAATAGAACGAAAAAGATACAGTGTTAATGGCATGTATCTCTTTTTATTTGTCTCTTATCCACGAGCCATTAGGACACATAGCTACGCATGTTAAGTTAATTACTCAAATAGTGTCACTACTCAGAGTCTCACCCCAGAAGTTAAGATACTGAAGCTCTAATACCAAACCACATCTTACTTATTGTAGGTAGAAGGATTATGAAGCCCTGAGCTTCTTATTTATTTAATCTGTTGTTCAAGTACCTGCCTCACGTAACAAGATCCTAAAGCAATCAGACGTTAGGCATTTCTCTACACTAAACCACAGATAAATAGAAACACTGTAAGACCTGTGTGACCTGTGGAGTTGCATCAGAGAGTTAATATGTCCACAATAAGGTTTTAGAACATATATGTGTACCGTATGGCAGTGGTTCTCAAATCAGGGTCTGTGGCACTATGTCAGCGGGTCCATAAAAAAATTCTGATTGAGTATATGGAAATCGTCATCCAGCCTGTAGTTGCCAACCTCCCAATTTTCCCAGGAGACACCTGTTTTTTTTATTGCTCTTCTGTATTTTCTGTAATTTCTGTAAGTCTTCTGTATTTCTTCCGATTTCTGACAATTTTTCTTTTTTCCTTTTCATTATCGCAGC
>JAJHUR010084939.1:0-41256 GCA_027495735.1 Lutjanus campechanus
AGAGACAACCTGTTTGTGGACACTTCTTTTATATTCAGCCCGAAATAAAGACAAAGTGTAATGTTCCCAATGAAGATGGAGCGCCGGGTGGATTAAATATGTGCAGAAAAAACTCAACCAACTTCAGCACGTGCGTCCATTAAGATATATACAAAGTCTTGCGAGATCGACGCCATGTTTACATCCTACCGGCTACATGCTACAGTTGACATTTCTGCTAAAAACATGGCGTAAATGGCGTCTTTTGCGGTTAATTTTTAATGTCGCGGCTCGCGGACACTTGGATTACACCACACAAGCAGGATGGAGACATTTTGTGTTTGTTTTGTGTTCTGTTTTTTTTAACGTTTTATCCGTGGTCACCATTCACTGCCATTGTACTGGATAAGGCTGCTAACCCTGTTTCTCCTAAAACTCCAGGATTGTTTTGTGAACTGAAGATCTTCACCCATCATCACATCGGCCTAGTGGTGAGTACGTACTGAGTGGCTTATTCTCACAAAGTGGAAAATCGCTTTAAAGTCGCAGTTTACACTACAGCTGCAACAACTGATCAATTAATCACTTATAAATTGATTAATAATCCAAAGATCTGCAGTTACTTGCAGGCCTAGTTAACACACTTTTATAATATCTGATCTCAGAGTTCAACTGAGTGCAACATGACACCAAATTTAGCAGTTTTATCAGGTGATAAACATTATCAGTGTCAGATGACCAACTAACTAACTAATGACAATGAAAATTTTGCATTCATTTTCATGATAATGAAGAATGTTAGTAACACCCTAGCCTATCCTGAGATGAGAAAACACTCTTTGGAAGTTTTACAGCAACAAAACTTAAAAAAATTAACACTACTTACCATGAGCCAGATGGGGTAAGGCACCTTATTGAGGATATGTGGGGCCTCTGAGGACACTGAAGACACCCCACTGCACCAAAGCACCGAGTACAGCCAGGGCTCGTTGATGGTGTAAAGGGTGAGGTTGATGTTGCTCTGGGAGAAATTTCTGAAAGCAATCGCACACATTCAGGCACGGCTTTGAATCCATGTGCGTTAAGATACCAGCCTGATATCAGGTTTGTGTGTGTTCCTACCGGATTTCCTGTGTGCTAGCTTGGTTGTATCTGAGCAGCAGCCTGTTGATGCCGTGCTGATGGAGTGTTTGAGGACTCTGTTTGTCCACTGAGGCCTGGATCAAACCGGGTGCCAGCTGTCTCACCTGATCTCTGTCTTCATCTGGAGTCCACATCACCTAAACACAGATTACTGTTACACTTGCCTCAAAGAAACTCAAGCATCAGCGTTTGAATGCATGTGAATAGAAATAAGGAAAACTCAGTGGCCACATGGTGTGTGTATGTTATTATTAGTTAATTCATATTTTTAACCCATCATAACCCATCATGTTTGCATGTTCAGAATGCCAGTATTAATTTTGACAGCAATTTAGATTTGGTTTTAGTTATCCTCTTTGGACTAAAATTACATTTAGTTTTGGTCATATTTTAGTCATGTGAATTGTCTAGTTTTAGTTGACTGAAAACAGGTTTAGTTTATGTCTATCAGGCACATTTCTTTCTTTCATTCTTCTTTTTGATACATATATTTGTTTTGATTTGAGGACAGTGAAACTTAACTCTTATTATCATCAGTGTGTCAAACCATCTTTTAGTTTACGAACTATGGCTCATTCACTTCTCTGATCAGTAAAGGACAGCAGCGGTTTCATTTAGCTCGTACTGTATTTCAAGTTAAGTGAAAACACAGCGGCTCGGGTTAGTCAATAAAATAAGGTTAGCTTGAAAACCAAACGCACTGTGTTATCTTTGCATGAATTTTGAGTTGACTCATCTGTAAATGTCTTTACGGGTGATTGCCACTCTGTAGTGTTTACAAAAGGTATTATTTTAACAATGACATTTCTGTTACTAATGAGACATCCAGCAAATGCTTACTAATTGACTTTTTGACTTTTCATCTTGTTTTCATTTGTTGATCAAAGTGTCAATAGATTTTGGCACAGTTTTTGTCGTCATAGATTACTTTTTAATAAGTTTGTCTCTTTTATGTCAATGACAAACTGTTGCTGAAGACCATGATGAAAATGATTAGTACACAAAATGAATTCTACATAATAGAGAGCCAGACATCATGCTGTGTTGAGTGTTCAGTTCCTATATACTTACCAGGCTCTGAGGGACCCCAGACTGCTGCACAGCCTGCAGTGTATCATTGATCCAGCTGAGATTGCAGGGGTGCTCTGGAGGAGGTCTTCTCAGCCTGAAAACCACTGTGGTGTTATGATAGGAAGCCAGCTTTAGAAGCTGCTCCAGGCTGCACACACTCTGGTTGGCGATCAGATTCTTCTCGTGGGGGGACAGGTTGTGCACCGTCCAGAAGGGGTCATCCTGAGACACATGGACAGAATGGCATTAGGATGAAAATCACACGTGTTTAACAGGGGTGTGATATCACTGTTTGTTCTGCTTAAAATGCAGTCACTGCATGATAAAAACCTTCCTGCTGCACGACATTTAATTGTTTTGGAAATCTTTAGAAAAATATACAGTATATATTATAAGCATTCATAATCCTAATAGCTGCTTTAAAAAGCAGCCATCTATGTGTTCTGTAGAGCGTTTGGACAACGCCTACAGGAAATAAAAATAGTTGAATGTTTTTCCTCATTTCCTTCACATCTTTTCTTGCCTCACTGCTCCCTCTCTCCTTGTCAAAGCAGATCAGAAGCTTCTTATTTACGTCTTCCATGATGTGCTTCGCTTTACTGACTGAAAAACACTTTAGCTTTGTCGCTCTAATAACATTTTGATTTCACAATCAGGACCAATTAGGACACGTTTGGTCATATAGAAATCAGACTATGACTGTGAATTGTTAAAACTACAAAGGGACGTAGCTTTTCTTGGAACATGATTTCCTCCTACAATGTGCACACATGCGATGTAAATAGACTGAAGGGGGGAGAGTGGAGGAAACAACGCAGATTCAAATACATACTGACAGAGAAGCAGAAGCATAACAGCCAAGTGACTTTGCACAGCAATCTGATCTCAAGTTCAGGCAGGCATTTAGTTATTGTAGTATATTTTTAGTTCTCTCAGTTGTTTTCACTACTTGCCTTTCTCTGCCAAATATTGAATCTTTTTAATATTCATTCTTTTTTATGAATTAATGTATTTTTTGTATTTATTTTTTGCCTTGTTTTAAATGTCATGCTGTTGTTTTTAATACCACGCTGTAAAGCACTTTGAGTTTTATGCTGTGCATGACTGGTGCTACACAAATAAAAGGTATATTAATGATAACATAAAATGAGTTTAACTCTTTTAGAAACAAAACTACACAGTGAGAGGAGGATATACATTTAAAATTTTACAAATAAGAAGAAATGCTTGCCATAGCAGTTTTTCAATGAGTACAAAAATATAGATAACAAATGCATGACTAGAGGGTGGTGTAAAAGGATTAAAGTGGAACACTGCAAAGTAGCACAATGTATCTACATCACTGCATCTTGCACCACCTTTATACAAATTCTCTTTCTTAGTAACATAATATGATAACGGATTTACAAAATCTACAGGCAGATCAACATCATATGCAGGAAAGAATAACTGAGTATCAGAACAGGCAGCATTTCTGCACGATTGTTATGCCTTGTTTGTCAGTGTGGTTTCATCCTGTCAGCATGCTAGTCTCACACTTCAGGCAGGTTGAAACAAACAATTATTTTGAAGCACTAGTTGACCCGCATCCACTCTAGGTGTAGGAGAGCATCTCCACAGCATTACTGGATTTCAGTATTTAGATGAAACCAGAGCACGCCATGGAGGATCAATGAGTGAGGACACAAACTGTTGAGTGCTCAGGACTCAATGGGCTGATGACCTTTATCACACATCACTGCACCACATCAGCGCTGTCAAATGAAACTGAAATGCCTTCAAAAGTCCTTATCAGCAACCAAGAAGTACCTTGAGGAACCACTGTCCGGCATTGAGCTGCTGCAGATCTGTCCAGTTGAAGTGTGAGGCGTCGTCCATCTGTCTTTCTGGGAAAACCTTTGCTACGTCCGTGGTCCTCAGCAGCGTACGGTCATGCATCAGGAAAGGCACTCCATCCATACTAAAGATCAGAGGGGGGGGCAGACTTTTAACATTCATGTAGGGTAGTTTATAATGTTGAGCATTTTACAGTGGTTACACAGAATCCCTGATTCTGATTGTTTTCACAAAACTGAGTACTAATATGTGTATTCATATAGCAGTTCTCATTTGTAGGACTGCAAATAAAAATTATTTTCATTATCGATTAATCTGTTGATCCTTTTCTTGAATAATAGTTTGGTCCAAAAATGTCAGAAAATTATACTCAGAAAATTATGAAAAGTATTGATTATTGTTTCCCAAAGCCAATGTTACTAATTAATTTAATAGTTGAGAACTAATTGACTAATCAACTAATTGCAGCTCTATTTATCTGTATAATTTTCTATAACCCAACTGACATCAAATGCAGAAGAGAGGTTTTTGTCTTATCACCCAACTACTATTAAATAAAAAAGAGTCAAAGGATCGTCAAAGGTAACTTTATCTGTAGTGTGTGCTCAGTAGAGGGATCAAAACTCTCAACCTCTCAAAATAAGCTGGTTAGAGGGTAAACTCTTGAAATCATGTCAAACAAGAGCAGAAGAGACAAGAGTTTGGCCCAATTGTGAGGTTTTTTTTTGTAAAAAACCTGCTGCTCAATATTTAAATACCAAATGACTTCCTCCTTCCTTTTTAGTTCACAACAGCATGTTATCCAGTAAAAACAAGGACAAAACCATAGACTGAAGAAAAAACCCCTGCTTCCCATTTCTCAATATTTGCTATTCAAATTCTTGGCAGAAAAAGAACGCCACTCGTGTGTGGACATGAGGAGTAAAGAAAAACTTTAACCTTTAAAGTTAACTAGTGAAAATACTGTAATGATGAATAATAAACTTATAAACATGTTGGTTTATTGTATGTGTGTACGTGTGTGTGTGTGTGTGGTGTGCTGCAGGAGTGGAATCTCACTGTCGCTCTGGCTATCATCAAGTGTAATTACTCAGCACAGTCAGGAGCTCACCTGTCAGCGGTCTGCACCAATCACACACCCATTCGCCTCTCTTAGGACTGTACAGTAAGCAAACACACACACACACACACACACACACACACACACACACACACACACACACACACACACACACACACACACACACACAAGTTGCTAACACAGGAAAAGAGCCTGCAGCTAATTAAAATGCAAGAGGAATTCTCAATAACCTTAAACACGCCACTCTACAAAACACGCCCTGCACCAGCAAAGTAATACTCCCCATCTACACAATCACTCATCCTCCATCACTGCGCATGCATGAGTGGACATGTACACCCACTATCCATCATTATCCATCATATACTATGGCCACTACAGAATCCACCCTCCCCACTTCCTCTTTCTTCCTCCAAGTGCGTCTCTCCCAGCTCCGTCTGTCACCTCCCATTATTCCTGTGATGTCTTGCCTCCATCTACTGCCTGCTGATACATTGATGTGCTGTTCAAGTGATGTGCCTATATTGTTATTGACTTTTATGTTTACGGAATATAACTTTGCTTATTTCTCTTTGAACACTTGCCAAAGGTAGAATAAGTAGGATTTGTCAGCCACTGTTTGTAAACGCACTAGAAAGATAGTTGATGGTTGAGTCTCATTCCCATGATGTCAAATACAGATGTTTGGGCTTGATGAAGTGGAAGAATAATGAGAAAATAAGAATGGCTGGGTGGGATCTTTGGGAAAATTTTTACATAGTTTGCCTTTAAGACTACATCTACTTTTATGATTCACCTTATTCCATTATTAAGTGTTAAACAGCAAACAAATATCACAATAGTACTGAATCAGGAGATAAGTTATCGTTCCTAGTTAAGTCCTGGTAAAATGTCAAGAGCATTGTGTTTTGATTGGTAATATGTAGTGCAGTGTGTCTTTATCCTAATACTGGTATTAAGATGTTTTGGGTAAACTAATGTTTTCATAATGTATGAATGGAAACCAAACTGCAAGGTAAAATAGTGAGACTAAATATCCCTTCATTTGCTTGGGTTCCTCATGCTGCTGTATTGATCTTGTGTGTGTGTGTGTGTGTGTGTGTATATGTGTGTTTGAGTGTGTGTACCTGATAGCCACGTCAGCCTCTAACCCAGTGACGTTCATCTGCAGAGCTCGCTGGAAGGACCACAGTGTGTTCTCTGGTGCGAGCTGGAAACACACACAGTAAGGACAAACACACAATTATTACATGTAGTCCAGTAACAATGACCTGGCTGGTGAACTTTACTGGGAGTCCTACCACTGCTGAGGAAAAAGATGACGCACAAAATGTTTGATGAACATAAAATGAGATGTTCTTATTAATCATCAAAGAGGTTACGTTACAAAGTCAAAAATAAACATTATGGTGGTCTATCGACTTTTTCCTTTGAACACAAAGGACTGTTGAAATGAAAAATGGGCAGTGTTGTGGACTACTCTTTATCTCTCCCGATCAGTACCAAGTCAATAAGTTAAACATCACTTACTAGAAAAACATCCTCCTATGAGACCCTGTGAGTAAAGCTAGTGACCACCAGGATAGGAATGATGCTGTAATCAATACAGAGACCTTCTGGGAAACTGAGTCAAGTCATGTGATTTTTTTCCCTAGTGGGAGTTTCTCACAGCCTCTGCAAAGCCACTCCTAATTTTAGATTCCACTGTGAGGATCGATTGCTTTACACAAATACCACATAAAGCAGGGTGTGTTTTGGACAGTATGAGTAATTGTTATGAATAACCACAAATAACCAGGAATCCACCTTCCCTTTCCCTCCAAGTGTTGCATAATACAGAACCAGATATTGTGCCAAGCACATAAATCCTTCTTCAGGTAATGTTTAGAAGAAATAACATTAATCCATGCACATAAATCCAGAAAGAAAAAATGTGACCTCTGAATGCATATGCAGGCTCTAGCAGGTTTTTAAACACTGTAGTAGGATCTACAATCAGATCTGTGAGATGGTGTGACTGAAAGCTGAAGAGACAGCAGTGAATCTGATCATAAACAATCTCCAATCGATCCTCTTCCACATCAGACTGCCAAGTCCTTGTCAGGCAGAACTCCATAAAATCCGGCAGAAAATACAGTATAGCCCTGCCATACATCAGGCAGCAAGAGCCCCAGGCTCTCACTCAGTTGTTATGCTTGTGGACTATTTTCTGTTGCACGACTGCAAGGTCATTAATAGACTAGAATAGCCTTGGGAAGTGCAGGAGAAGAAAAATGAATGAAAAACAAGAGGAACAAATATCTGTAAGGCCAGAACAGTATCTCCTCTGCCTTCTCCACATGATAATTAAAGTGGTGCTCAACACTCTGGAGATTTGCTCAGGTCATCAACATTGCTGATATTAGGGGTTTGAGCCTCTATGAAGCCAATATCAGGTAGCTAAAAGTGTATGGCAGTGTGAAAGCCTATGTAACAATTTGTTTAAAATGACCCAATTCATATTCCTACATTGTGACTGGATGAAAGAGGTCAGCTGACTCACCATGGGGGCTCCCTGGTGGCCAATGACATCAGGGCGTGGTTTGAGGGTGGAGGGGTCCATGATGCAGGGGGAGGTGATGTACAGAGGCACCACATAGAGTCCCAGTAACACACTGAGATACAGGAGCACGACCACCACCTGGAACACTGGGAGAAGACAGGCGATTATATAGAGCTCCTGTTAACCGAACATCATGACTGAATTTGACAATGATGGAAAGGGTCTTAAGGCCATCCATCATTTTGACAGATTAAAGCACTGAGGGCAATTTACAGGACCCAGTGGTTATGTGGGTTGCAGCGAGGAAGAGATCACTTTAACCATATAAAAGAAAGATAGAGAAATCTTTAGCCAAATAATCAGCCAAGTAATCAACTCTCTGACGTTCTCAGGAGAGAGCGAGGGAGGGAGGGAGAGAGAGAGAGAGAGAGAGAGAGAGAGAGAGATGTTGGTATGCATGGGAATGAATTACAATGTAGTATATTTGAATATATTTCTTTTCCTTGATAGCCTGAATAGAAATTAAGTTGCTAAAAGGGTTTGAAAAATTACTAAATCTAGTGAGAAAGTCTATTGCAGCTGATGAACAAGTTGATAAACAAGTTGTCAGCTGACCTCCACAATTGACATGAAAATTGACTGCATGGTGGGTGTATCTGTTCATCTTTTCTCTCCTTGCCCTTATAAATACATAATCTCTGAGTCTGTATATTATCAGAAATGTTATTGTGACAAGTTGTTTTTGAAAATTAAATGCTATTAAATATAGTGTCTCATTATCATTAAAAAATAAACAATAACTCACTCCCAGATCTGCATGGTAAAAATGAAACTACAACTAGCTGCTGGTTAGCTTAGCTCATCATAAAGAATGGAAACAGGGGGAACAATTAACCTAGCTCTGACCAAAAACCAAAGATCATCCAACCAGCACCTCTAAAGCTCACCAGTTAATACGTTATATGTTGTTTGTTTGATCTATAGGAAAAAACACTTCATCTGTTTTTCAAACATATTAAAATAGGAAATATTTTTGGCAAATAATTGCCATGGTGAAATTCATTTTTGCACTAATAACATTGTTAGCAGCTTCACCTGAGTGACCAGTGACGAATGTGGTTCATACAGTATGCCAATGCCGCATGTTTTAGTACACATCCCAAGTATGGACATAAATAAACAAATTAAAGGCACAGACTGCAGTGACATTCATGAGAAAATTATGATTTGAAATATTTTTATGCCTTGATTTGTACCCAAGAGAACATTTTTGTGCAATCTAGGACTCATTTTTAAAAATATCTATGACGTAAGTAGCTGCTGTAAATGTGGGTAGTGTTCAGTACCATTTAAAGCACAGTGGCCAACAACACTGACATAAAGGAGATACACTTTCCCCTCCATATAACTCAGTGCATGTGAGCGATGAGCAGTGTGAGTGTGTTGGTGGGGACACACACACTCACACACTCACACACACACACACACACACACACACACACACACACAAACACATACGGACACACACACAGGGATGTATTTGTTTCAAGGTCAGCTCCGGGGTGGGGTTGAGTAGACAACTCTTGTTACACACAGGAGACTCACAGCCTTCAGCCACACACACAGATACACACACCCACACACACAGATACACACACCCACCCACACCCACCCACACCCACACCCACACCCACACACACACACACACTCACATCCTCTTTGCTGTAATGCGGAGTGGTGCCTGAATACCAGAGAAGCTAAAGTGGGAGTCATCTGGCCAAGACCTTTTCACCTTATCAGGTCTCTCCAAAAGTAGAAAGTAAAAATGTAGCAAATGACTACACATCCCTTTTATTAAGTTAGTTAAATGTCTCTTATAGTGGAAAAGAGAAACTGCTTCGTCTAATATGAGGACAGTCATACAAAAGACAGTTAAGTATCTCGCTGAAAGTGAAATTCTCTGTATGTACCTTCAGATGAATTATGACATGTCTGATTGCTCCCTGGCTATAATTCCTTCAGATGACAGTAAAACTGGGACATAAATGACTTTCAATTCTATTCTACAGACATCGGCAGCAGCAAGAGTTAGAACACACACTAAGAGCTGCTAATCCCCAGGAAGAGTTCTGTGCTTGGGGAGAAAACAATCCAAGGTGTCCTGGCTGGAAAACATCACATGAGCCCGCAGGAATGTTCGTTATCTCTGACACCCTGGGTGGAGGTCCTGGCCTCTGTCTGCATCGTGTTAATCATTCACCACTCTTCCACCTGTGCGTGTACGCGTGAGCGACAGATGGTTGTGGCAGGTAAGAGTAACTCGTATTCTGTGTATCCAGAAGTAAACATACTTGTTTTTTCTGAACGGGCGACCTGTCCAGCCACAATCCATGACAGTGCCGTGACCGCAGCGAGAGCCCCGATGTGCAGGAACGGACCTGTGGCCTGGACAGAGGTGTGAGACAGAGTGGAGAGGATGAAAGCAGGACACAGAGAAATAAAGAGGAGAAAATATTAGGACAATGGGAAATAAAGTAAAGCAAAGATAATCAGGGTTAAAGAGAGACGTGCAAAGGAGTACAGAAACAAAGATAAAGCCAGAGAGGCATTGAATTACAGACATTATCCACAGTTAAGACACTGGTAACACTATTCAGAGATAATAGCTATAATCTGTAGAGGCATTCAATTTGAACGGCATCAGTTTCAGTGAAATTGTGAGTCCACTTCCATAATCTCACATGGACACAGTAATTATTAGCTTCCCTCAACTCCTTCTATATTGTTCGGCTGTTAACTGTTAGGATAAATGTGGACTGAGTGTCTTGTCGCTACAGTATATGCAGTTTAAATTATTACACTTTTTCTTTATAGAAATGTAGCATATGGAAATATAATCACAAACTGAACTCATTACATGCTTCTAAATTATCCTCATACAGTGAGCTTACAGGGATTTTTTGTGAGAACAAAAAAACAAAAACAAAAAAAATTGATAAATGAATACTATGTATGGGTGTAACAATCCATCAGTCTCGATCATGACAATGAATCAGTGATCAACAATGCAATATGATCAATGCAGAATGAAAACAACAATCCTTACTATCATCTTTAAGACGGCCTATTTAAATTCCCATGCTGCAGGTTTCTATCACCCTTTCTATCCAAGTGCACTGAAACAAAACTGTCTACAGCCTGCTAACGTGTGTTATCTTTCACAGCATTTGCTTCAGTTTTTATGAAGATGTAATAACACTTCCAAATGTTTATCTGAGTTGAATTTCTTTGAGGGAGCAACTTTGTTCCTACAGGGAGTCTGTTTTTCCCTGTGTCCTCAGCTGTGTTTCAGACATGAGATCAGGTGCACAGTGTGTTGCTGCTGGCTAAAAGTGAGTACTCCTGACATTAAATAGTGAGTTTCATACACACTTATGAAACTATTAGCCCTGCTGGGACCGAGCAAAGTTTGACTTTGGCCACAACAATAAAACTCTGTTGTTAAAATCAAACAGAGGAAATTAAATGTGAGTCTCAGTAAAGCATAATAACTTTATTGCTTGCCTCGTGTGAAGGGAGGTGGTGATCAGCCAGGGAACGAGAGTGTGTCGGATGACTTTCTGTTTCACAGACAGCCCTACTGGACTGCTGGGAACTGACTGTTTTAACTCCCCTCCCTCCTCTCTCTGTCTGTAACTGACTGCTAATATTTGTGACTGTCAAGACAGCTGTTACACTCAGGAATCTCATGTAATCATCAGGTGACTAATTGTGTTAAATGGGCATATGATATTGGCTCACAACAAACAGACCTTTTATTTGAATTGAATTGAAATAGTATCATGGCAGACTTTCTGATATTGGTAAATATTGTATTGTATCCAAAGCACTTGTGATTTACACCCCTAACATGTTATTACATAACATGAAGATGATGCATCTGTTGCAGGTATGATTGATTGATATACTGTATAGACAGATGGCACACTGATAACAGTATTTGAACATCAGAATACCAGGCTTAAACAGGTATTTGAGAACTTTCATTAAAATATAGAATAGTTTAGAGATACATTTTTAGAGTTGTTATCCACATAAAATAGGTTACAGCTTGTTTATTTTATTCAGTGCTCACCAATGGTGAAAGTCTAGGCTGTTATGCAACAATAATAGACTGCCTACACCCTGCATATCACAACTTTCAGTTTAGTACTCAGACTTGGCATCAGCAGTGATTTCCAGCCATGAAAAGTAGCTCTGAGGCTTTCCTGTATGTCAGTGTGCTGACCTGCAGGGAGATGGGGATGACATCCCACTCTTGCCCCCATGTTTGATTGATAGATATCACCCCAACAATGGTGGTGAGCAGGGCAGCAGTCACTCCTATCTGTGTAGACAGAGAGATGAAGAAAATCAAAAGAGGCTGTCACTTTGGATAAATACATGTACACACCCACACAAACACACACACACACACCGCAGAATAACCTCAAATAGCTCCCAGGCCTTTCCCACCACAAACACTGTTTGGTCCTTGTATTTGGTTTGCTGATAGCATTTTAGAGCAGGTCATTTACTGAGCTTTCACAATCCTACCAGGACAACACAATCCAAACTGTAAGTTCAGGATAAGTTCAGCTGATCAGCGATGAAAGAGTACACACACACAGACACCAAGCAAAACAGATAAGTGTATAAACACACCCACACACAACACAGAGAAAGATATATATGTAAAACTCACCAATCCCCTTCTACCTTCCAATTTTCACCACTCACCCACACACTAACACCAACACAGTTACTCAGTCTCACATTTGGCACATTACCTTATGGAGCCAGTGCAAATTCAACTGTTGCCCAAGTGCAATGTGGCAAAGTGCTAAAACCTAAAAACAGATAAAGCAAAAGACACATATGAGGACAACTTTCAAAAACAAGTCTGCTGCAGATCTCAACTTGCTCAACACTGCCACGTAACTGGTTACTCCACCTGCCAATTCATGCAAATAATTCAAAACCTACTACATCACTACCCTTGGTAACGACTTCTCTGCTTAAAATGAACACAACATGTTTACCATTTCCACAGTGAACACTTGATGTGGGTCTCACCATTAAAAATGCAATGTAGGTGAAGCCAGCAGCGGTGGTGGCCAGGATGGGAACAGTGCCATCACTCCACTCCCCAGAGCGGTTGTAGAGGAACCTGCAGGAACAAGAGAGTGAATACCACTTCGCATGCTGACTGAGAGCTCACCTGCATTTTATCATTATTAACCAGTGAGAAAACTGGCGAGAAAGCATTATTTACTATTTTTACTTTGTTCATTTGTTCATGATTTGGTAAAAATCAATAACAGCCTACAACAGTTGTTATTTGCAGACTCTTTCACAAATAGATGGTCTACTGTCTATGATGTTACCAGTTCACAATATAGCTGCAAGACAGGTAAGAGGAGGGTTAAAAACAAGGACACAAACAGAACAAAGGCCTTGTGAGTGACTGGTAAACTACTGTAGACTGTCTGAAAGTAAAAGACCTTTGAAACACCAACTGACATGCATCAAGTGCCCTGGAGCTTAATGCTTTATTGCTGCAATAAAGCGAACAGATACAACAATGACAGCAGCCTCAGTGACCACAGACAGCATTGTGGGGCTACAGGGAGAATTCAGACCAAAGAGATTATGTGATTGTTATATTAATGGCTCAGTGGCAAATTATTGGCAGCTGGTTTCTGTCTTCCGGGGAGCTTCACTATGTCAAAAAGCAGCAGAGGCAACAACAAAGATAGCAAGCCTGCATGTATCACATTTTTTAATTTTTGAAAACAGATGCAGCCAGACATAGTTGCTCTAAAGAGTGGAGAGTGACACGCAGAGGTGGAAAGTAACTACGTACAAATGTTTTGTTTCTGTACTTAAGTGGAGTTTTCAGGTATCTGTACTTTACTTAGGTATAGGACTGCAATTGACTATTATATTATTATTTTCATCATTCTTGATTAATCGACTAGTTGTTTGGTCTATAAACTGTTAGAAAATGGAGAAAAATGTCGATCACCGTTTCCAAAAGCCCAAGATGATGTGCTCAAATGTCTTGTTTTCAAAAACCTTGAAATGGCATCACGTCCTTTGCGATGTCAGTGACCCAAAACAGAACCAGGTTGCTGCGGCACCTGTGTCTGAGAGACTGGTGCCAACTTTGGTTGATGCTGGATAGTATTTACGGTGAATTGTACAAAGCCTCGCTATCAAAAACTGTTTTAATGATACTTAAAATTTGAAACACTAACTACCAGGAATTTTACAGTGGTTTATCATGAAATGGGTAGTCATTTTATACCTAGTTCACAGCTGCACAGCAAAGACCACATGGATGGATGTCCGTTTTGACATGACAGCTAAGGCCCATAGCACTAATTACTTTCAAAGCCTTATCAGTGATTCCAGTGGCACAGAGCCACAGCAGGGTCACTTAGCGCTGATGCTCCAAGCCCTTTGTGAATATATTTATACTGCAGATGGACTGGGACACTCCCTGCTGCTAAATCACTAGAATACATAAAGGCCAGGATGTCATCTCTGTCATTATCTGTACAATCCATACAAAAAGAGCAGGAAGGAAAGCAGGCAATTTGTATACTTAAACTGACCCTCAGAGATGAATAAACACTAGTGAGATTGCTGATTAAACTAGACTGGCATGGATGTTTGGGGAACTGATAGAAGGGGTGAAACAAATAAAGATGTTAAGAAAAGGGCTATTGGTGGCAAGAGAAAAAAGGGATAAATGAGAGAATGAAAGGGGGACTGGGATCTAACAGAAAACCTACACTGGGAAAGGAATGTGAGAGGAGGTAATGGAAGGCAGCAGATGATAATAAGAGAAAAAGGTGACATTGTAGAGGTTACTGAGAGCAGGTGCAGAGGGGGAGGGGAAATGTAGCTGGAGAGAAAGTGCAGGCTATGTGACAGCAGTAGCCTAAACAGTCTGTACTAGGAAGAAAGGGAAATTGTGTTTGTGTGGTTTTGCATTAAAACAGTTGAAAACAGATTAATCCTGCTTGAAGGTTTGAAATAACTTTTACTTAAAATAATCTTTTAATTAAATAATCTTTTAAACAGTGCAGCTCTAATATAAACAAGTGGTCACATAAATGTGGCATGAGGCTGAGTCATTTACAGAACAGGAAGTATTGGGCGAGCCATCTCTGTTATGTAATGGCGTAATCTGGGTGGTCTCTGCGCAGATTAAGGCAGAGGACGGATTAAACTGATTATTTAGGAAATCAACAAGCCGACAAGCATGGATAGAATTCATTTACAGTCGAAACAATATGGTGACAGACGTTCAGTGACTGGCTCCAGTTTGACACTACAGCACACAGCAGCACTTGAGATGGCTGCGTACTCACCAGTTGAACTCGTTGTAGTCATTATGTGCCTCCCACCAGAAGTAGAACCAGACCAGCAGCAGACAGAAAGTGAAGAGGAGGATGAGGGACCACAGTAGCTCCCACTGCACACACAAAAAACGGACAAATAAGTACAATTAATTATTTTTGTGGATCCATTAGAATTGACAAAAGACATATGACACAAGTCCATTTTGTGACACAAAAAGCACACTCACTGCTCCACAGCATTACATTAAATTCTAAGCAGCTCTGAATGCTGCCAAAACAAAGAAAAAAATATAATCAAAGCTAATATGCCGAACATGTGTTGAAGGATGTTGTATAAGTCAACTGTGTAAGCATAACTTCAACTTTTCCAGAAGATCTTCAGAGACCTGCCAGCAGAATTCATTATAAGTAAACTTTCCACAAACTTACCTACATTGAGCACAGGGTGTCAACCTGGTTGCTGACCTCTGCAGAGAGTATTCCCTTATACACTCTGCTCATTATCAAGGAATGACTTTTATTAACTTCACATGCAAGCTGACTAATTACTGTCATCCTCTGTCATGCACTTTTGTACCAGGGCATATATTAAATTGGCTACATATTCAGGTACAGAAACACACCCCAGGCCATACTTAAGAGGATAATGTGCATGCAGGCATGCTCATCTCCATCTTTCGCAGCGTACTTTAAACATCTACGCTTTTGCTGTGAGTCAGACATGAACCTTAAGACCTTTTCATAAAGCACAGAAAATTGCTCATAATATGAAGAACTCCTATACACATCTGAAAGAACCGAGCAGCAGCACTGTTGACTGACTTGAAGTGTGCCAATAACCCTTAGGTAACAGACACATACAGTGATGACAGAATTAAGTCTCTAGTTTAAAGAGTTATCTGACGCCAGTGAACACATGAAGTGACAGGGTGTCACAAAAACACACATATTTTGATTACATTCTTAATTAAGGACTAGCTAGGCTTGTTCCGTGACTTGTATTCTCTTTAATCTGGACAGACTACACATTCTGTCAGAAAACCCTTTCTTTAGATGTTCTTCTGGAGGAAAAAAGTCATATAACTTTGAAAGGTCAACTGTAATTGCAGTCATTACAGATTTTAAGTGTCAATCATGTCCTTAGGAAGGCTAGAAGCTTTTGGCCAAATATGTACACTTGGGTAGTACAGATGAATTTAAATTACATTGATATGTGGTCTAGAGCCAAAACCATTAGTCATTTGATTAGTTGTTCAGCATTTTCAGAATTGATTTATCAAAGCACAAATGCCAAACATTCACTGGTTCCAGCTCTGCTAGTGTGAACATTTGCTGCTTTTTACTGTTCTATATCAATGTCAGTTGAGTAGGTATGGATGGATCAATTCTACAGGATCAATACATTGATTCTCACAAGCTACTCATTAGGTATTTATTCTGCTCAAAAACCCAACGATAGTAAAATTATATACAGAATGCGGGTGGCTGCATCACTTCCAAACATTTCAGTACTTTTGTAGGCTATAATGTTTGTGCCAATGTACAGCCCTGATGTTTTTATTTAGCTTGCCTGTGTCGCTTTACTGTGGAGACATATGACATGGGAACTGAGCATGAAGCCACGCACAGTCACACACTTCTGCATCAAACTCAAACTTTTAAAAACAATTCCCCCTGAAAGTTAGGAGGCTGGACAAGTACAAGAAGATATTTAGTTTTTTATTCTTATTTTTTATTATAGTATAGAATATACTAAATAGATTTTTTACACTTATTAGCACAACTATTTTTATTTAATTTTACTCATATTTGCTTTTGTAATGAATTTGTTATTGATGGCTGCTATGTGTGATTTTCCAACATGTCATTATCATGGAAAATAACATACCCATTAAAAAGATTATCAGTATCTATATTGGTAAAATTGAGACAAAACATATCAGTATCATATCAAATTAAAAAGTTTGCTATCACCCATTTCTAAAATGGAGTATCTTCAGGGTCCAGACTGGTGGTCACACAAAATAAGTAATTTAAAGATGTCACTTTGAGCTCCAAGAACCCAGTGATGGGCATTTTATAAAATGAGTGATTAAATTGAGAGAAAAAAAACAATAAGAGTCATCCATATTTTTTAGTTGCTGTCTAAATGCTCTTATAGTGTGTGCACTGTAGTGTCAGGATAAACACACACAGTTAAGCAACCTAAGCATATCAGCTTGAATGCACCTTTGTTGTGAGCGCAGAGGATCAGATTATTATCACCTCGACCAGCTGATGCGACACACAGGTAAGACAGTCTGCCTGACCTGTTTATATCTGGTCTCACTTGCTGTATGTTTCTTCTTTTCTGACAAAACGTAAAAGCTTGTCAAACTCTAAATATGGAAGTTTTGAACTGTGATTCAACCCACTGCCTAAAATTATTTTAAACCGTGCACCATTCGAAGGTCATGTTTCGACCTCAAGCTTGTTTTAAGAGCTTTCCCACATTTCAACATTCAGCTGAGGTCAGATTTAATGTGGAAATCACGATGGTATAAAGATGTATTATTTAATTTCTGGGCATGGTTTTATGGCATAACAGAGATCAGTTGTACAAAAAAGGGAAACAAGCCCACAGGGAATGCTGATTCAATCCCTTCTCATATTTGGACATGACTTCTGAAGTACATTTCAGAAGTGTAAGAAAAACATTATTATGTAAGATGGTCCTCTTACATCAAATAATATGGGCATCAAATAATTTGGGCTGCCTTTACATGAAGGAAATTACCCTACAAAATAAAAGCAGTCTTTCTAGAGAAAAACACATCCTGCATTTATTTTGTAAAGAGCAAATACTGTTTGACTCTTCAGGTGTTTTTATCTTTATTACTAAATTGCAATGAAAAAATGACTATGTTTAAGCTCACACAGGTTTACCTACATTCACAGAGGACGTGCAAATGACTTCAAGAGATAAAAAGGTTACCACAGTCTCTGTGGGAGGCAGAGCTTCTTCTTCATGAGAAAGCACCGATCCTGGTTCCCAGGGTCCTTAATGACTACCTGGAAACACCTGGGAGATCTGACCTTGCTCCTGAGAGGCAACATTGTTCACCCCCTACCCTTTCATTCCCACACCCTCTCCTCCCCTGTGGACCATAATGGATGCGACCTGAGTCGCCCCTGGGAGAGAAATGACGTGAGGTCAATAAGTTACGAACACTGAGGTTTCTTTGATTAATCAGATGGCCTAATAAACTAAAGCTTGGGTTTTATTATCCATTATTGGAGTTTCTGTGAGGTCAAGATCAATGTTTGTGTGTTTTTATCACATATGTATTGCACCATTCGTCACCTATACGCAAGTATTTGTCTCAACAGTGACAAAAAAAAGTCATTGTGTTGGTATTCTCTGGTATTTTTTAAATGGTGTTCTCTGGTCATTTTAATGATATTTCAAAGTTTGCCTTTTCCTGGAAAACAACTAAAAACTGTTGATGATGCATCCTGGTGCATGTTCAGGTCCTGCCATGCTGGGCTGCTGGGCTGAGTCAAGCCAGGCCAGCTCTGTATATGGAAAAGAGTCAAAAGATTGTGTCCAATGAATGACACTGCAATACTGGCTTGAATATCGCAATTATATATCTCTCGAGGCAGAATTCATTTATGCCTGTGTCCATCTTTTCTGATCTACCTCCCATTTCTTATTATTATGACTTTCATGTGCATGATAAGAACTGCATCCAATTGACAAGTGCAACCATCACCTTTCTCAGCTCTGAACAACTTAAAAGGACCAGCGGGAGAATATCTTGTCTGTAAACCAGCATACAGTGCAGTTTACCAGCCCTTGATTCTTAAAGGGATAGTTTGGATTCTTTGATGTCGGAATTACTTTTTTTAAGAGTAGATTTGTTGCTGACCCTGTCAGCAGTTCATTGCTTAACTTCTGTGCTGGTACTCCTCTTTGCTTCTCCTAAGTGGCGGCGTGCTGCCCGGCATTTACTGTAGGTAATACAATTCCGATCAATAACTACCTCATTAAATAATCCGAACTATCCCTTTAAGCACCTTGTTAGGTCTGATGTTCTCTTCCTGTTTGCCAGCTAACTCAGCAGCAGAGCTTGTCCAGCCTGACATGACTTGGCCTGCCCTAGTGACATCACATTACCATTCTACAAGGCAGGCATTTTATTTGGGCGCAACACCACATTGCACGGTCTGACAGTGCGGCACCAGAAATCTATCAGACCCAGACAATCTGTGGGAAGTGTCTGAGGATGTATGCCAACTGTAAGCCGCTCTGATAATTACTCTGACTGGTGTAATGCTGTTCCTTTCTCCCTTGGAGAAATTATAGAAGACAAAGGGGACGAGTTGTCCTTGGGGAAAGGTCTACTAGCTACTGAATTAGCTTTAATTCAAATCAAATTATGTGGTGAGCTGTAATTAAAAGTAATTAAAAATATTCGAATGACCTTTTAAAATTTCCTAGGACCCTTTCTGTAGTCTTGACAGCTGCAATAGTTAAGATTAAGTATATTTTGTGAACAAATTACTTTCCTAAATCAGAAATACTGAAAAAGGATGGAGGACAGACTAAGTCTTATCACAAACTCCACTGCTAAAAATAGAACGATAAAATGGATCAAAGAAAAATTCATAGCAGCTTTATAAACACTCTTATTAAGACTAAAATGAACACATTAATGAAAATCCTCCAGTTGCACTCTGACCACTAAAATCAAAACTGCTACAAATAAAGAATCTTTACCTCTACCAGGCGCAAGCTCAGAGGGGACTATGCGTTTGGTTGTATCTATGTGTGTGTGTACTACTCTCACATACTACTGGATCTATTGATATATATTGTTATATATTATTCAGTGTTGCCCTCAGATTTTTTTTCAGGCCAGGTGGCAAGCACGCATGCACGCGCACACACACACACACACACACACACACAAAAAAAACCCTAAATAAACCAGGGCTGCAGGATGGCATATTGACATGGTCGACTTTTATTTAACCTTCGTTAACAGAACAGACTTGGTTCAGATGTATTAGCAGGCGGTCTGCAATTTATATTAGCATTAAAATTTTTGTTTGCTCAGTATACTCAAGACCTTAAACAAAGTAATCAAAAAGAGAGGGTGACTTAATGAGCTGCATATATTGCATAATATCACCTTTGCAAACATTTGAACATCATAAACATTCCTGATATGATTCCTGAACTTTGCGTACCGAGTACCAATCAAATACCTATAAAACAAAAAAATCTCAGAGTCTCAGCTCATAATCACAAAAGAAAGACAACAAAAAAAATCTGCTCCGGGTTTTACTACAGATCCCAACAACATCACACCAAATCAAGAAATAATTACTAAAATAACAGTACCTGTATTCCCAGTTCAATAACAGAGGTTATGTACAATATATGTACACACCGGCACTGTACAAATGGTCAGTCATACAGTCACTAACTTAGTCAGTCAGGTTTGCTCAATCGGCCTTAGCTCCATTAAAGCGATATTCCACCGCTGAGTGATCTCGCGATATTTTCACACATGCGTCCATTAAGAGATATACGAAGTCTTGCGAGATCGATGCCATGTTTACATGCTACCTGCTACATGCTACAGTTGACATTTCGGCTAAAAACATGGCATAAATGGCGTCTTTTGTGGTTAAATTTTAATGTCGCAGCTCGCGGGCACTTGGATTACACCAAACCAGCAGGATGGAGACATTTCGTGTTTGTTTTGTGTTCTATTTTTTTTACATTTGGTCTCTAATCACTGCCATTAGCTGCAACCCTGTTTTCTGCTGAAACTCCAGGATTGTTTTGTGAACTGAAGATCTTCACCCCTCTTCACATCGGCATAGGGGTGAGTACATATTGAGTGGACTATTACTCACCGGTGGAATATCACTTTAAAGGACCAGCAACCCCTGGAGAAACTCTAATTGGGAAATATACAATCCACTATCATTATTCCTTTTCTTAATTGTGGTGATTGACAATTTTTGAAAACACTATTTCCATTGACTGCTGATTCATCACTTCTCTTAACCAGCCGATAGGGGCCACAAGTGTCTCCCCTTCAGTCCATACATGCTGGACACACAGCATGCCCTGCACTCCCTGTCCCCCGATCACATGCTCCCAGACACACCTGACGGAGACAGTGTTAATCCTTTTCTAGCGTGGGCTTGTACCAAGGTTTTGCTCTAGCAAAGTTGGAAATGGAGTACTAAGAAAAACTAAAAATGGTGTGAAATATCATTGATGACTCACCACTGTATCAGAGGAAATTGCATCAGTGATTTAATATCTGGGAAAAGCAGGTGTGGAGAGTGAGATAGAGACAACTTTGACCTTTGCTGGTGTCACTTAAGTCTTTACTATTTCTGAACGAAGAATATTGTAGTGGGCCTTAATTAAAAACGGTGGATTTAAAGTTACTTTAAAGGGACTGTCTGTTCAGAGCCACCACAGAGCAGCATTGCAATAACAGCCAACACAATTTTACCTTTCTCCTTCCCTCAGTGGCTTTCTGTCTGAATTTATTTGTCTGGACCTTTCATGTCTCACAGCAGGTCAAGTACAGTATATTACAATTGAAACAACCAATAATATAATTAAAATGGGCTTGTAAGATTTTTAAAATCTTTTTACAGCAATAAACGTGAAGTTTAAGTGTGTCATAATTCCATAATTATAAGAATTACGGGAGACATAGCACTATTAATAGTGCTATAATTATTTTAATTAATATAAACGCTAATTTTCTTGTTGAACTGACACCAAGCAATTTAATTAATATTACCTTGCACTGCATAATCACAGCTCCAGAATAGCTGCCTCCCTTTATTTCACGTTCTGTAGCAGAGAAAATTTGTGCTCCATTATTTTTTATATGAGCAAGATGAGTCTTAAATAGCCCAGCATCATGTCTTCTGAACCTCATTTGGAGTGTCAGGTGAGTTTAGCATTCCTATTTACTTTAGTTATAATAGATTAATGCACAGAGATGTATAATAAATTGACCTTTATACAACTTTCTGGCGCTCTCTATGTAGTCCTTTGGGGCAATCGGGAGCCCAATCAGATTAAAACCAGGAATATGAAGCATGTAGAGGACATGGTCAAATTAAAGTACACAGTAGCATAAATAATTGATTCTATAATTGTAAGAGATTTTTCTGATATTCATCTGCCGTACTTTTCCCTGTGAGGGCAACTGCTAATGATCTTGCCAACATGACTGAATAAGCCTCTTTTTCCTCAAAGAATGCTTCAATACGTCAATAAGGATCTAGGCTGCAATATAGTGTTATATCCACAAGATGGTTATTACTAACACTCACACATACACACTTGCTTACGTACTCAGGAACACAAAACAAAACAAACGCACAGACTGTATGATTATTTAAAACATGTCAATACTATCCACTTTGATTTGCATCTGATTTGCAAGTAAACCTTTGGCTGAACATTGCACCGGGATCTAATATTCCTGACACCAGGGCTATGACAATAACCACATTACTGCAATACCGTGGTCATGTGATGTGCACCGCCAGGCTGAGCTCATTACTGTCATCACTGCCGATTTTATTCTGTAGGGTCAATTTTGTGTTATCCATTGCACAATACATTTGAGATATGAGCTCTCACACACACGCCCAGTCAGGGACACAGCCTCTGACTGGTCGACAGACTCAGCACAAAGCACCATGGGATTGCCAGTGGATGGCTAACAACAACAACTGTTTTCAAGATGGAAAAATTAATAATTACAAGTGACATTAGGTGTTGGATTTATCATTGTGAAGTCATTTTACAAATGCTCCAAAAAGACACCTCTGAAACTTCTGAAAGGGATACGATTACACCAAAGACGATGTTGTAGGCACAAAGGTAACGTTATCTTATCCAGAGGGGTCTCCCCTTCCTTCTGTTAAACCAGAAAGAGGTTCTTCTTCCTTTTCTTCTTCAAAATGTGCAAAGAGCTGGAGTTTCTCCAGCTGCTCCCAGATCTTTGAACAGCTTCCTTGTATTGTAGTGTGTTACATGATTTTCTTTTTCTTAAAATGGATTTTATAAAATTGTTTGAAAATTGAAAAAAGTATTGTTGAGGAACTATATCAAAGTCAAGGTATCAGGGTCTAAAATTTTTGAATGATGCCCATCCCTAAACTAGTATAGTGGTATTTATTCAAGCCGTCAACCTACAAATGCAGCTGAACTCTGACTCCCTTAACAGCAGCAGTCCACAGGGAAAGAAGCCTATAAATCACACACACTAGTATGTGGATTACTACTCCTTGTATCAGCACAATACGTCACCATGTATGGTGACTCACTGAAAGTTGTAACCACACCAATATTATAAGACTTGCCAGCTTTGTGAACACTTTCTGCGCTCGGCTGATTATGTGATTCTGGCCGTGGAAACCATATGTCATATTGACATAGGGAGACATTAGTCATCAGAGGAGAAGACAAGACAGAAAATATTACACCACTTCACAGTATGCAGCCTTTAAAGCCTGGGCAAGACAACCCTTATGCCGTATCACAGTATAATAATATTCTAAATCTAAGAAGATATCTAATCTTATATGACGACAAAGATATAACGATATATTGCCTAGCCCTGATATAATGTATGCTTTGACTGCAAACATTAGAGTTTCCTAAACCAAAATAGACATTCAACAATCACATATACACATGCTAAATTACTGTACATGTATAGAAAATATCATTTAGTGCAGATCTCTGCTACTGTAGACAGGACACAATTAAATGATGCAATCAATTAGATGGCAGCTTGTCTCAGTATGTTGCCATCTAACATGCCAGCACTGTGGAGAAAGAATATGGTGTGGGATGATCCTGAAACAACTTACTGTCAAAGATAAATACAGACAGATACAAACAAACACAAACATGTTGGCGTGCGTGTGAATAAACTTGAAAACTCAAGTAGGAGAGACATTTTCAGCCCACATGCACCAGAAAAAAAGCAAAGCTGCTTTAGCTGTTATTGTTTTGCTGACGGGGCTTCTATTACTGTGAGGCACAGCCTCACATGCCTCTCTCTTTGCCTCTATCTTCACCGGATTTAACACCTCAGTCCCTTGTCACATTCCTGAGCATATCCAGATAAGTCCCTGGCATTTCACACACTGCTGTGTGCACTGCTTCATAATTCAGCCATACTACCAGAGCCATGCACACATGAATAAGTACAGGCAAATATAGCATGGTGGTTCTGAAAATGGAAAAATCCACACACCTTCCTAATAATTAATTGATATTTAATTGTCTTTATATGTTGAGATATACTATCCCCCTTTACATCAAAATAAACAAATACAGAAACAACACTGTCAGTGTTTTCTAATATTTAAATGCACAACTCAGCTTTTATATGTTGTAAATTAACAGGGAATCGTTTCCCCTCTAAACCCCCTTAAATCAGATCACTGCTCTTCTGTGAGAGGGTCACATTTTTGTTGTAATATTTGTTGCTGTTGTGTTGTTGTTGTTGTTTACCACTTCTTGCAACAAAAGTCTCATCTTGAGTTCAGTTTAGAGGCGGTGACAGTGCAGGGCCACAAACTTCATGCCACCGAAATATTCTAGATGTTCACATTGTGTGCATGTTTTGAATTTTCTGGATGCTTGTGATTACTTCTGTATAAAAGTAGATCACATACTTGACAACATAGCACAAGTTACTTACAGTATGCATCACAGCGCTCAACAGCGACACATCAGGAAGCAGATTGGGGACTTTTTAAAATTACAATAGATAAAGTAAATCTTAGTTTTCTTAGTTATCAGACAACTTGGGTGATAACAGGCAGACATTTTAAATTCTCCATAGTTTCCTTCAGTCATCAATGAAAATATATTTCCTTTTAACAATATTGATAAAAATGTTCTGCAGCACAGCAAGTCACAATGCAGAATTTCACCTGCAATACTATTTTTTATAGTAGATGTGATTCCAAAAATCACAGATGAATGAAGTTGACAGATGCCCTCAGGAAGATAAAGAGGAGATCCAGTGGAGGAATAAGAACCATGAAAACAACCCTCTTTGTTTTTCCCCGTTTGTTGAAAAAACAGATACTTAATAAGTCAATATTCATATGATGAACTATTACCATGTCTGTCATTAAAATTCACTATCACTAACCATCCCTCATATCCTCATCACTGAGTCACCTCACATCTGATTTTTTGAAGCTTATGACCTTTCAGGCTGACCATTAGAGGGAAGACAAAAGGGTGAAAAGAATGTGATCAGGCTCACAAAATGTCACCAGACCAAAAACTGAAATCGTAACAAACAAGAAATTCAGACCATGCAGGAAAAAGGGAACAATTTCTAAAAATCAAATTCTCTACAGTAATCATTTGAATTGGTTTCTGGTCATTTCATCTCCAGTTCTATTGTAACCGTTATAAATCAAATGAAACAAATATACACCTCCATTATTCTTGCAACCAAGTAAATGTAACTGCTAATTCCAGGTAACTGTTTAATTTGTCCAATATTTCACAGGCCAGGACTAATGAAGTAGGCCTACACAAGATCACTGACAAATGAAGGCAGAGCAGCTTTGCTTCTATTTTTGAGGCCTTTGTGTGACTGAATGGTAAAGACTGGCTAAATGGAAATACTTTCAATTATTACTGAGAGGCCAGATCGGCTTGCACTGCATGACGTGGGCTGTCTTCCTACAAAGCACCTTGAACACAGACAGAACAGAAGCAGCTTCACTAAGACAGCCAGTCAGCCTGAACGGCTCATTACAGTGAACAAAGATGAAAACAGGAGAGAAATGGCATGATGCACTTGTGGATTATGAATGAGCCTACAGTTGTTTCAACATGAGATTCTCAGTTCTCACGCTCCTGTGATTCGCTCAGGTCCAGTTACATGTAGCTGATACCTGTCCTTGATTGGTCACAGTTTGTTTACAGGGATTGTTAAAGATGCAGAGTTATATAACATCACCTTGACCTATGATAGGAAGCATTCTCAGTGAAAATGACAGCTCTCTGCTCCTAGCAGAAACTCAAATAAATGCAGACATATAAATTGCTGATTACACAGCTGTGTTCCTCCATTTTTCATAATTAATGACAGCATTAAGACAAAGCTGCAGCATGTCTATATTTAGAATTACAGTTGAACACATCATTTTGGCTTAATCTGTTCTCTCCACTCTCCAGAAAGTAGAGGGGAAAATATTCACTTCCTGACTGACATTGAGTGGGGCCTGCAGAGTGCATGTATCTGACTAGTAGGGCTAGGTACCAACTTCCAGCTTCTCAATTTCAACTTCATCATTTATTTTGAACATTTTGTTACTTTTTTTTTTTTTAGAAAACTTAACACACCACACAAAATAAAATCCCTCCCCCTCTCCTCTCACAAACCTGTCCTTACACCCTCCAGCCTGTATCCTTCCTGTTACGTTGTTCTCCTTACCACAGTTGTGTCTCTGTACTGTGATATTTTCCCATTAATAGTATGCAATTCTCAAATATTGGTTTCATACTAAGATTTTGGACATACCACTAAGTCTCCCATATTGTTATTATAGCATACTAAATACCATGTTGGTAAGGAATTTCAGATACAGCCACTGCCTGAGTTTTGGCTGATGTTAGTAAAAATGCTAAGCCAACCAAGACAGTGATAAAAAAACAAAAACAATTACTTCCCACAACAACTTATCCAAGAGCTAATTAATCACCCAAAGATGTCAAAGTTGTCTACGCCTCACTTGAAATTTTGTTGTCCATGGAGGGTTAAGTTACACTGTTTAGACACTGGCTGCAGGTGTGCTAACACATTAGCTGCAGCAGGGGACTTTGCTTGCAGGCCATGAAAAATGGTGCACTTACACCTTAAAAATACAAAGTTCAGTACCCAACCCTACTGACTAGCCACCTTTTCCACTACAGCACCACTGTGGGCTAGGGCTATCTTCAAGCCAGTGGCTGTTAATGGCCTCAAGTCAGGAAAACAGAAACCATTTTTGTTTTCACTATCACACCAGAGGTCCTGCAATGTTACCTAAAGTAGTACCTAAAACCCACCCATAACATGCCACTTTGGTGTAAGTGTCACCTAACCTGCCCATTTAACATGAGAAATGTTTTGTACAAGTTGTTAAATAAGATGAAAGCCGAAGCACCTGTTTGCTTACTGTTGCTGACCTTCGCTTGGTGGAGAGTGATGGAGACTTGATGGTTATGTCGAAAAATCATGTTGCACAGCACAAGAGAGCAGTTCAGCGAAAACTAAAACACTTAGCATGGTAATTTTCTCATCATAATATCATGTTAAGCGTGTAGACGAACCTATAGTGGCTGCGAAAACCAGCGCAAAATGCAAAAGGCCATACCTGGAGCCATTGTTTGGCTTCTGATAATAAATCCTCCCAAATGTTAAATGCTTAACCTTTAGTTAAAAATACTACCACAGTGTGAAAATACTCCACTACAAGTAAAAGTCCTGCATTCAAAACCTTACCTCACCTAAATAAAAGTTTTTTCTATTATCAGAAAAATTTACTTCTATCAAAAGTTAAAGTATTTAAATGTACAGTAAAATGGTCCCGGTCAGTGTTTTACTGTTTCGGATGTTTCTGGATTAAAACATTATCTTTAAACATTACATTTTACCTCTGCATATGTTTATGAATGAACTCATTCTAACTAGCTTACTTCACACACACCTGGGCAATTTAATCTACAGCAATGCATCATATTCTATAAGATCATCATATGTATACGTACCATTTCACAACTAATCCAAGAAGTTGTTTACAGTTCATTTAGTTTCTCAACCCATAAAGTAATACTTCATCAATCAGTTTATCGGAAATATTCACAAAGTCACCAAAATTTGGACATGCAATATAGTACAAAATTTGCCTCTGCGATGTAGTGGAGTTGAAGTATAACATTGTGTAAAATGGGAATAGTAAAGTGAAGGATGACTGACATTGACGACAGCCTGCAGAGTACATGTATCTGAATGTGTGCTTCTTACTGCGGGGTCAAGACAAGTGCTATCCACCACCACACGGTCAAAACAAAGGATGAGCACCGCGAACAAAGAATGCTGACTCTGCACTATCCTGTCAGTTGGCCTGAAAGACAACCACTTGCAACAGGAAACAGAGCTACACAGTGTCCAGTTTCCTGCGAACAGGAGGGGAAAAATCAATCTCTTTATTTACTTCTGCTTTTTATATGATCCAAGAGCTATCAGAGATAACCACCCACCCCTGCCTGGGTTAGGTGTGCTTGTTTACACACCTAATGTGGGTTTAATGTAGGCCATATATTTTCTTTGGTGCATGTGTGTGTGTGTGTTGAGTGACATGAGCCTATTGTCTGTGTCCTAGGTTTCTGCTTGTCTACTGTATGGTATGTGGGCATAAATAAATTATCCACCCGAGTACATGTGAGTGCACACATGGGCACTGTGTATTTAAGTTTGTTGCAGCAACAACATAACGTGTGTCCTTACTAAATACGGAGTAGAGGAGATAAAGGGTAAGCTCAGGATGAATTGCTGATCTTGTATAGACTGTATTACCTATCCTGGCACATGCTTAATACCAGAAAAGAGGTACAGCACTTTTCTTTGGTTGGGAGTGTAACTGTAATGGTTGCACACTTAGGTCTAGAATCTTATTAAGAAAGTACAAATGTGTTAGAAGTGATAAAATATTAGTTAAACAATGCATAATTAAAGGAACAGTTGAGATTTTTTTGAAGTGTGGTTGTATAAGGTACTTGATACTTACTTACTGGATAGTGTATTACCTACAGTAGATAGTGGGCAGCATGCCCCCAGTTTGGTGAAGCAGAGAGGTGTCCCAGTTTAAGAAGTTAAACAATGTGCTGCTGTAGACAGGTTAAGCAACAAAATGTACTTTGCCACCTAAAAAAAGACAATCTATATCAGTTCAAGTGTGCCCTATATTTTCACCACTTTTCCTGTCAGACAGCCTTTTCCAAACAGAAAACTGCAGTCATATGAGGCAACTATCGCTCTCTCAAAACCAACCAAATTCCATAGGTGAAATCAGTCATTTAACTATGCAGAACAGTGGTCTGCTGCTTACTGGACCTATTAGTTTGTTTGTGTTATTGGATTCACAGAAGTCACACAATAACACAAGCAACCACACATATCGAAGCAGTGGTAGACCTGCAACTTGCATGTTCAGTGAGGTAAAATTACTATTTTTGTAACAGGAGTATGTTTGAGCATGAGAGAGCAATATTTGGCTTATGCAATGGTGATTTCCTGTCAAAAAAGGCTGTCTGACAGCAAGGTTAAGTGCTGAAAATATTCTAAATATAATATACTGTACAATTAAACCAATACTGTTTTTCTGTAGGCCTGTTTTTTCTTAGGTGGCTAAAATACTTTTTACTTCTGTCCATAGCAGTACATTGCTTAGTTTCCTACAATGATACTCCTAATGCTTTTTTAAAGTGGGGGCATGCACTGAACAACTGCCAGGCTTGTGACTTGTCTATACAAAACATGTACACGTAAAAAGAAAAAAATCACGATTTTTCATCATAAAATCTGATTAAACTCAAAAAAGTGCAGAATGTAGAAGATGACAGACAACTGGCAACAGAGGAGTATTGCAATGTCAGATTAACCTGTATGTGGAAAGCTCAAGGTTATCTGACGGGGGATAAGCCAGCAAGGACATATTTGGTCAAAGATAATTGTTCTTTGTAAATCAATGTTGAGAGAAAACATCTAGAGACCATGAGGAGTAAGAGCACACTGCTGTGCGTGCCAGACACAGATGCTTCTCTGGGTATTATATGGATTTTCCTCACTAGTACATTCAGTTACAGAGCACTTTTGAAAAGCTTCTGCTTCCTACACAGCATCTTGTTATTCAGAGCAGTGAAAAGATTTGCATTATTGTAACAGCTATAATAATAGCTTTCCAACACTTGGAATACCATTTTTATATACAAGTTTTTGCCAAACACATAGGTCACTGGTAGGTCATTGGAGGATGTAGAAAACAGACATACTGTAGTCTCTAATTCAAAATAACTGAATTTCACATTTCTACATAAGAACGTTATTTAAAAAAGCTGAAAATTAATACTCTACATCAGTCTCCCTCAGGACAGCTCACAGCTTTCATGGAAAATGACCTTGACGGGATAAATTACGCAGAGAATGAGGCGATCAGGTCTCATTCACTGCTAACCTGATGTGAGCTCATGTGCATACTGTATGAGTGTGTCTACAGCATATAATTATCTTGTTGGATAATCAATGAAAGCAAGGGCAGCCTCACTGCTTTGCTAGCCAGTGTTGTTTTGACAATACCATGTACCCAAACATTAAACAGGTTTTTTTTTTCATAGGGAAAAGGTTATCTATTTCTAGAAACTTGCGTAAATTTGCAAGATGTGAAAGATTCATGCAGTATGAAGCTGCAAGGTCAGTCAAGTGTCACTCTAGTGCATTAACAGATTGGCTGCTGAAGGAATGACTGACATGTATTGTCTTGTGACCATCATATACATGTACACAACATATATCTTGCGCTATGCATCATGCTACACTGTGTCAGAGTATGTTCTGTTCGGAAAAAAAAGTCATGATGTGTTTTTTTTCTGATTGCTGTAGTGCATTCACAAAAAGGGTTTCCACCCCCCCTCACCTTGGTGGTGTCATCATGGGAACGTTGATAGCGTTTCCAGCGGCAACCGTAGATCCCAGTGATACATGACAAACACAGCTGGCGCTCATAGACCTGGAGGGGTTGGTGTTTCACCATGCTCCTGCAGTCAGTCCTGCTTCCAGAGCTCTAACATCCCACTGACTACAAAGGATCCTATACGAAAAGAAAATATGCAAAATGTGAGCATTATTGTTGACGCAAACAATATTATTACAAAATGTTGGACCCAAAACACCAGTAGGGCAACTGTTACTAGAGAAGAGAACATGTCTGGCACTTTGTATCAAAAGCATGGTGCTTTTCAAGCCAGCACGTGCTTTCTATCAAAGCCCAGACTCAAATTAAGACCTCGCTCCCAGCTCCTGTTTCCTCCTGTTTCCAATGACAACTGAGACTGCTAGGAGCTTTCGTCAATATGATCAAGGAAAAAAGAAGGGGAAAAAAAAGAAAAAGAAATAAAAAAGGGCTTGGTGAATCGACCATCTATTGAAAATCACATTAAATTACAGAGACTATGAATATATCACACAGTCACGACATATCTGGGCCAAAAGGAAGCATGTAAGCCCAATCTCTTCCATTTATGTCAGATCCAGAACAAAGGCCAGGCAAAGAAAAAGGCCAACAGGCATACAAAGGATTTAATGCAACAGTGACATTTTAGCAAAATCCTTCAACTTCAGCGGTAAAAAAAACTGATACATGTTGCTCTGTACAGCTTTTAGGAGTCAACATTGAAACTAAACCTGAAAACAGAACAGCAATAATTTTGTGTTGCAATGAACACAAACATGTGTACAGGCTAGGGCTGGCTTCTAATTGTCAGTAAGAGGTGTTTTAGTTGATCAAGTTTTCATTTATCACTGGTTGCAGAAAAAAACACACCTCAAACTCAATTCAGGAGCTGTGCCTTCCTGTTAGGCCCAAAAAGAAAATATCAGGGGTTCACTGCAACGTGGACCTTTTTTCAAGTAACACTGTAGTCAAGTAGCACTGTAGTAACACTGTTGTTAGTAACTGTGCTGTAGCTGCCACCAGCTTATAAACCCAGTTAGCCATCTTATTACACTGTGACAGAGCCTCTAGCCCAGTGTAGGCGAGTTTGATGACAGGGAATACAGTACTGAGGTGATTTACAGCAGCTCTGGCTCCAGGGACAATGCAGACATGGCAGTTTCAGGCCGGCACAGGAGTTGTGAAGCAGTTGAGGAGCGAGTTTATAACATTAGAGAGTTAAATTGTAAGTGCACATCATCCACTGTGTTGATAAGTCTGCAAGTATTTTTATTTTTTTTGTGAGTTATTTATTCCTGTGTTTTGAATTGGATTTGTGTGAGGTTAAATTGTGTTGAAATAAATTGACAGTTGTTAGACACAGAATCATGATCGCTTTTGCTATTAGCATTTAACTGACAGCTAGCTTAATGGCCCACAACAATATATTTAAATAATTAAATTAATATCAAAAATGTGGAAGGACTAATTTGCTGATGGCCTGAACTAATGACTACTAGTTGATTAGGAAAATCTTTAGTCAGGGCAGCTCTGCTACAGGGCTTTCCCATCTTCTCTCTTGTCTTTTCTTGATCTGAACCAGAAGGTATTTGCATCCTTGCTTAATGCTTATTTGAAGTTTAAAGTCTGACAAAGGTCAGCATCAGAGAGTCATCCTACCCTGGTGCCTGTTACAGCTCCACTACCTCCTTTCAAGAAGAAACCCAGCACTCTTAACATGCCTGTCCAATGCTGTGGTGTTGACCATGGTAGGATATACCAGGCTGTGAATAATCAGAGTTATAATTCAGTCATCCCTTTGAACTGCTGCTGATTCAGCACTGAGACTCTGTGATCGGCTATAATAACAATAATGATATTAAAACAGTGCTGACTGTTATCACAGGTTTACATCACTCTTCAGGGACATGACGGAGCCTGTTGTGCTGCTGCTGCAAAACACACATCTCAGTTCAAAAGTGTGTCTTAATGTTATGAAAGCATAAACTGTGCATAATTAATGGAATTTCTCTCTGCTAATGAGAGTCAAACAACCATGCTATACACACAAACAGAGCATTTGAACTGACTGGTGAAATTACTCTTTCTTTGCAGTTTGTGAAGCACAGCTAGCACATGGGTAAGCAACATCTGATCTTTCAGAGCATTTCTGCATGTTAACTACACTCTTCCTGTTGTAATCAGGCTGTCTCAGGCTCTGGGCAGCTGCTCATTAGCATCTGCAGCAGTGGCCATGTTTCCTGTTATTAGAAAAACTGCTCTGAGGAGGGCGGGCCTGGCCCGAGGGGAAAATGAACCTGGCCCACCCCAGCAGGACCACAAGGGTCTTGACAAGCAATGTGTAAGGCTGCTATATGCCTTAAAATGAAAAGTGTTTAGTGTTACACTTCAATCAACCACATGCAGCAGCTGCACATTATAAAACAGTTGTAGATAAAGAGACAACATTGCTACCAAGCCTGCAAACTGAAGAAGAAAAGCAAAAATGCTCAGAACATTGGCTGAATTACTGAGTTACATAAATGGGACACTACAGCACTCAGGAAGAACACAGTAAAATTCTTCAAATTTGCAAATATAATCAACAATCTCAGAATTAATTACTAATTTTGATCTTCAGCAATTAAGTCTGGACTCCAATCAGATCAACAGAGGGAATAACAATCAAAACTGTTCAATTAAACACAGCATTTTATTACATACTATTTGAAAGATCCTATTAATCAAACATAAACACTAAGTAAAAATACATGCATACATCCTTTACCCATGGGCTGATAAAATACAAACTCTGTCAAACAAAGCCAGCCATGGATCAGATGAATGCCGAGAATCGTTTTTCTTTTCTACTGCTCGCCAAATACACTACCAGTCTGTTATCAATAATCACCTTATCGGACATGAAGTCTCCACTACTATATTGCCCAACATCAAGCTGTCATGCAGCCAACCTTACTGAGAAGCTACATGGCATTCTGAGGGATTTAATCAGATCAGGAACTGCTTGACTACTGGCATAGCAATTATGCCTGTCTGATATTTCTTCTGAATAAATCTTGTCTGTCAGATGGGTGGGGATCACAGTGTTGTAAGCACAGGATTTTAGGTCTGCTGCAGGGATAAAATTTGCAAATTTGCAAAAAAGACAGTGAGCACAAAATCCTGCACTTTTTAGCTACACTATCAACAGGGCTTTAGGGATGGTGTTGGCAGTCGCTCTCTGTGAAAGTCAAGCTCACCCAGTCCCAACAACAGGTGAAAATCATCGCTGGTCTATTTGTTAATCACTGAATTCCCATGAAATTTTATTGAAAGCACATAGGAGAGCTAACAATATTTGATTTATTTATGTTTTTTGCCATTTCAGACCCATCGTTCTGTCACCTGTTACAGACGTATACTGTTTTAGGTGATCGATTCCTTTCCAATTGCCAGTAGAGGAGTGTGCCTTTCTGTTTTTTTTTTTCTTATGCGAGACCCAACTCATGTCTGCGCAGGAGACCAGAAGGAGAGATTTGTTAAAAGTCTGTGTATTCAACTTTCAGTATTTTTGTAGCTTCTAACTAAATATCTATGGTTTGAAGTTTAGTTTCTCTCCGGTGTCCCAGCTTGCACTTTCAGGTAACAGTTTTATTTTACCATTTCAAGTTCACTTTCAGCTGTAAAGGAGTCAGTGTTAAGTTACTCCTGATGAGATGCCAACATTTCCTGATTTTGATGGATGGAGGGAAAATAAAATTGTCACTTTCTGCACTAATCCTGGATCATATTTGCAACACAGTATAAAAAACATGATAAAAAACTTCTAGAATGGAAACTTCTACATAACAAAATAACAAGGGGCTTTTATTGTGAAGAATGTATAGGAAACAAATGTGTTATCCACTATTTTTTACAATTGCTTAACTCTAGACAAGCATTTCATTACGCTGGGCAAACAAATATAAAGTCAAACAGAGTCATGCAAAGCAGCCATTGATATAGAAGTGAATGCCAAATGCCAGATGTTAACAGGTGTTAGTGGGGTTTTTTGTCTGGTGTAAAAGGGGCTTTAGCGATGTATCCATTTGTTTTTAATTTCTCTCTCAGGGACAGTGCATATTAATAAACATTACTGTAAATATGTCAGAATTAGCCAAATGATTAGTTTTCATCTGCAGTCCCTGGCCAGATGTAAAGTTGGCAACCCCCAGCTTAAGAAATTAGTTCTCCAGCCTTTTATATTTGGTTAAAAATTTGGCCTTTGATATAGAGCTAATTTTAGGTTAAACCATTTTGTACAAGTAGTGGTAAGGTTATCTTTTTTGTTTTAAAAGTGTTATTTTTTTCATTCATTCATTTATTTGGCCTATAGATGGTGGTAAATATACTTTGGAGAAGACTAATATAAAATAAATCAATTGACAGGCATGAAATTGGATCAAATAATTCAATATTAATATTGGTAGGCCTTAGTTTCATTGGCGGTTGAGTATGATGCACAACTTGTTGAATAAAGGACAAATATGGATACATGTCTGGGCATGCTTTAAGACTGAAAAACAACCTTGCAACTGACACAGTAAAGTGCCATTGGTGTCTTCATCAAGGCAAAGTAAGAACCACTTCCACACTGTCATGTTGTCACTTGTTGACAAATTATAATGTTCAAACCTGTATCCACAGCAATGTCTCCTTGTTGTTACAGCAAAGTGATTCATGCAGTTTAAGTTACAACATGTTTACCTCCAAAAGCTTCCATTCATGCCAGCATTGCAGCCACTTGTATCCTCAAAGTCAAAAATATCACACACACACACACCTCGCTGCTACTTCAATTGAGCTGAACATCAAACAGCCCTTTAATTCCAACTATTTGATGTGAGATATTATCATAATTAGGCAGAGCAGCACTGAGGCCACAGATTTGTCACCATGAAATGGCAGGCTCATCCATTTTTTACTTCATTCTTAATACTCTCCTCCAGGCTGTATAAAGACAGAAGGAAAAGCGCTGTGATTAATCCGTTTATCAGCATGATGTCTTTGCAGAAACTCATCAGCTAAATATGATCCCATGGAGACAATTAAACCTTCATAAACTGCAATGAATTGGGAAAGCTACGTTAAATACAGCATGCATAGTAATCTTCTGCACTTGAATCTCAGAAAGAAATTATAGAGATTTTGCACTTGCACTGCCCATATTTTGCCAACATGGATGTGACACCTCAGGATACACTATGTGCAATAAGTGTGACCATCATATGCACTGTCACAGTGACTCAACTGCTGAACCACAAAAACTAAAACAATTCAGTTCAAGCTTTGTTTCACATCAAAGTTTCTAATGAATATATCCACTTAGCCAAGCCTACACCACTTCAGATCCTGTCAGATACATCGCCTCTTAGTGACTGAAACCGATATAACCAGTAAAATCAACAAGTGATGAAGGCTTTCCACCACAGAAGAAGCAGCTTCACTAACATTTATGTTGCCTGAACTTAGGTTAACGAGACGGGATGATATAAGTGGTGTATAAAAAATAAAAAAAAACCTAAAAGGCTGTTGTCATCTTCTTTTCTGCTGCCTCATTTCCTCCAATCAAAGGCACAGCGAGGGAAAACAGTCTGCAGGGGAGGAAATGCTTCAGCAGTTTCCCCAGCAGAAAACACTGTCTTCTACTGACCAAGAAACTGAGGGACAGGCCAACCAGCAGAGAATTATGGGATTGAAGGTCAACACAATGGTGAGAAAGAAAAGCTCTTTAAAGAAATAGCTTTCAAAAAGGGATCATCATCATCATCATGATCCAACTACCACTGTCATTCAGCACACTACTATAATGTGCAAAGAGTGGGCAAAATGGCAGTAATGCCTGTTTAATGTAAGATGTTATAGTTTCAATTCAGCCTTACCCAACATGACAGAATTGTCTGATCAGTATTTGTTTTGAGTTCACTAAAAGGGCAAAAGAAAATTACTTCACATAATGCTAAATAATGCTTCTCTGGAGCCTATTGTGGGTCCAAAATTCATACATTTAACTCATTATCTTGTCCAGTGGGGCATTCTAAAATGTCAAAAAAAAAGAGGTAAATGTGTGACAAACAGACTTTTGCATGACACAGTGGGGCAATCAAAATTTAGTGTCAAAGCTAAAAAAAATGGAATCAGAGAAATTTGGGTGCAAAGACCAGAAAGTTTGCATTTTCAAATTTTGCACAAAAGCAAATTTAGATGTAAACACCTTGGTCACGTTGAAAGTCAGACACTCCAATCAATACAGATTAAATCAATATCAACAAACTGATTAAATACAACACAAATATCTACCCACATTACATTAAGGAATCTAGTTAGTCTTCTACAAATGGGCCTCCATTTAATCTTTCCCTGCTCCCTGCCATGTTGAATGATCTGAATTGCTTATTGAGATGTGCAATGGATACCAAGTAGCGAAGCACCATGGAGACTTGGCTGAACCATGCAGCATCAGAAGATGCCTGCAAGGGAGTTGATTAGTGACACATGGGTGATAAAGACCATTATAACAAGCAATGAGAGAGTCATTACATCAGAGCTGCTAAAGCTGGCTCAGCAGTGACAGTCGAATGTACTCGCTGTCGATAGTATAGAGTCTAGTTAGCAACATTTAGACCTCAAATGAAGACCCCCACCCCACAAATAGTACTCTTGGCACTGGTAGCTTATCTTCTTCTGTTTAATCTAAATAATGCACTGTTGCTGTTTTCTGTAAACCTGTGAACCTCATCACCTCCTGTGCATTGTAGAGCAGAACTGCAGCTCAAGCTAGTGCAGTACATGTAAAGGCTTTTATAAATTGGTCATTGGTTCAGTCATTATTGTGTTGTATCAGTTGTAAACTAATGCTGACTAAGCTTCTCAGTGCTTTCTTTAATTCCCCTTGCCATGTGACATAGTCAGGTGAGTTTGTTAAACAAAAATATAGAGACATGTTCTAACCGGCCACGCATAAATGATGTGTTTGTGCATGAGTGCACACACTGTACCAATTATAACTCCTTCGAGCTTCAGGTGAAGCAAGGGGAAACTACTGTCACAAAATGACCCTGTTAAATTAAGTTTATTCACAAAGGAGAGCACTGGATCAAATGAAAGAGGAGGTCTAAGCTCAAAATTAGACTGTAGAACATAAATTCCAGCATGAAAGTCACAGCACTTGGCTGAAGAGCAGAGTGGGATATCACAATTAAGTTAGCACACATTCCCAAGGCAATCATGTAGTAAGCACTATAAAACCTGGTAATAGGCTTGTGTCCACCACATCAATTAGCTTATCCACGCTAATGACTTCTGAGGCCCTCAAAGTGGCAGTTTTGTTTTATTTCTTCTACCTGTATGATGAAAATAATCATCAGCCAAACAAGCTGTAGCCACCATCACTGGGTCTTGACACTTGCTTCAGTAATCATGGAGCTAATGAACAGAGGATTCAATACTAAAAACAGCAACTGAGCTACTCAATATCTAAGGGCATAAGCTCCCTGTAAGATATTTTTTCCTCAGCACCTCCTAACAACAATAACCATCCTGAATTCAGAGGAGTATACTCACTTGAGGACAACTTGTAAAAAAAAAAAAAAAAATGGGGCAGCTCATTGCAAAAAATCAATATTCATGTGTGTTTTGGTTCAGACACTACAGGACCTGTTTGCCCATTTGCAAAACAAAACATTATGCTCACAAGGTTGAAAAAAGTATTATTTTCCCTGGAACATTTTACTTTTACAGTCAGCTGTGAAACATACTGGTGAAACTATTTTTACTCCTTGCCATCTTCGTGATGTGCAGATCACTCAAAATGAAATAAAATAAATAACACATTCAACAAAGCACAGCAATAAGAATATCAAAAATGTTAAAACTATCTAAATCTTCCACAAGAGATAGGAAGCTCAGTAAAGGAGCATACATTGAGGTCTTAAGGTATTGCATGTAATGTATTAACAATGTAGTACAACATAAGTGGAGCTTTTTCAATTAGGGTTACAGTTTGTTTATGCCAATTCATGTGGAAAGCCTCTGTATTACCCAACAAAAGAAACGTTTGGCATGTTTCCATCCAATCTCAAATGCAACCATAAATACGAACAGCTCAACATAAGTTATCAACATAGTTCTACACAAACACTATAAATCACTCCCATGAGTCAGTGTGATGGAAGGCAAAGAATTAATAGCCACATCCTATAGCCCACAGCTCCTGTTGATCCAGAGTCTGGCAGCAAGTCCCACCACAAACCACTCTCAAATTGTCCAGTCAGCTTTGCCAGTCAGTGACAGCTATCGCACATGTAGAAGGAAGGTGATTTGTGATAGTGATAAAAATGCCACCTTCCCCGAGCCATAGGTCCACAGGGTGACACTGTACCTGAGCAGGAAAAACTAGCCAACTCATTCCACTTCATTAGGGACGAAAAAAGTTGTAATGTTAGGGTTGGGCAATTGGACAAATATATATCATCTATCGACGATGCGCTGAATCCATCGCCAGTCGATATTTTGGGCTGATTTTTGGGGCGATTTTTTTAATTTTATTTTGCTAATGTAATGATCTGCAGAGAGACAGCTGCTGCTCCACGCTGCACTCTCATCCAGCAGCACAGTACACACCCACTCAGCTGGACCGTGAGTGCACTGAGCTGTGTGAGGAGTGAGAGATTAGACTCTTTGCAGTCTTTACACACAGTGAATTAAGGATTTAATTTGAACAAACCACAGTTGGTGGTTGCTGGAAGAGTGGGCAGACTAACAAAGATGGTTTTGAGTTTTACATGTTTTTCTGTCAAGTTTGAATGAAGTGAATTTTCTGAGAATTTAACAAGCCAATTGAGCTTGTCTTAGTTCGGTAAAAGAGAGAAACTTCAATTTAGAAGGTGTACGGTTGTATTTCTCCATTTAAAAAGGAAAATAAGTGTGAGAATATTTAATTTCATGACATGGACTTGGACATGGCGAATGTACGGAGCATGCATAATGTAGTGAATTTGCTGCTTACTCACACCTCCCAGCTGAAACCCGAGACGATGGGAGGAGGGACGAAGATATCGCCAGTCGCTGATTGATAGCGTGACGATGGTTGTTTGGAAAATTTTAACATAACGCCCAACTCTAGATGTTATGAAAAACATGAATAAAAACACAATGCAAAGATGTGCAAATTCTTTGAGACCTATATTCAATTGAATACAGTACACAGATATTTAATTTTTTTGTAAATATGCATCCATATACACCCATTCTAGGTGCTGCTTAGGTGGCTGACCCACAGTTTATCCCACTCCTGTCCTCCCCCTGTTATGTATCACTGTCTGTTTTATGTTTCTTGGACGGGATGTAACTGAAAGGCAATTTCCCCTCGGGGATCAATAAAGTATTCTGATTCTGATTCTGAAAAAGTTGGGACAGGGGCATGTTTACCACTTTGTTACATCACCTTTTCTTTTAACAACACTCAGTGTTTGGGAACCGTGGAATCTAATTGTTGAAGTTTTGAAAGCGAAATTCTTTTCGGTTTTTGATTGATGTAAGACGCTAAACAGTCCAGGGTCTCTGTTGCAGGAGACAGGTCTTGCATTTGTAGATGCAGCGACGAACTGTGTTTACCACGCAGTGCCACCTGAAGGATCAAAGGTCACAGGCACTCAAATCTTGGTTTTCAGGCTTGGCCCTTTTGTGCAGAGATCTCTACGAATTCTCTGAATGGATGTAGGTGAAATCCCTATATCCTTTGTAGTTTTGCATTGAGAAATGTTGCTTTGGAACATTTCCCCATGCAGTTTTTCACAAAGTGGTGAACGTCACCCCATCCTTGCTTGTGAACGAATGAGTTTTTCCAAGGATGCCTCTTTCATAGTCAATAATGATACTGTCACCTGTTGCCAATTATCCCATTCACCCATGAAATGTTTTTGTTTTTTAACATTCCACAACTTTCCCAAGTTTTTGGAACAGGCATCAAATTTAAGAATGAGTGTATATTTACAAAAAACAAAACAAAACAATGAATTTTATCAATTTGAACATAAAACATCTTGTCTTTTTACTGTATTCAACTGAATATAGGTTGAAAAGAATATGCAAATAATTGCACTGTTTTTATTTACATTTTACACAGTGTCCCAGTTCAGGGTTTATGAAGGTGTTGCAATTATCAGCCTGTTTTCACTGAATATTGAAATATGAAGGGAGAGGTACTGATTAATTAGCTGCACCTAAGCAAAAAGCAAGTTAATATGCACTGACAATGCAGAATTAAGTGTGTCCTGGCTAACAAGCAGTTTGCTAATGTTAGGAAAGGCAGACATCAGGAAAAATTATTCTGAAGGTCCTTACTCTTCATGCAACACTAATTGCAAGGAGGAAAAGAGGGGCAA
>JAJHUR010084939.1:41276-58033 GCA_027495735.1 Lutjanus campechanus
GAAATTCTTTTCGGTTTTTGATTGATGTAAGACGCTAAACAGTCCAGGGTCTCTGTTGCAGGAGACAGGTCTTGCATTTGTAGATGCAGCGACGAACTGTGTTTACCACGCAGTGCCACCTGAAGGATCAAAGGTCACAGGCACTCAATCTTGGTTTTCAGGCTTGGCCCTTTTGTGCAGAGATCTCTACGAATTCTCTGAATGGATGTAGGTGAAATCCCTATATCCTTTGTAGTTTTGCATTGAGAAATGTTGCTTTGGAACATTTCCCCATGCAGTTTTTCACAAAGTGGTGAACGTCACCCCATCCTTGCTTGTGAACGAATGAGTTTTTCCAAGGATGCCTCTTTCATAGTCAATAATGATACTGTCACCTGTTGCCAATTATCCCATTTACCTATGAAATGTTCCAAACAAGTGTTTTTGTTTTTTAACATTCCACAACTTTCCCAAGTTTTTGGAACATGTTGCAGGCATCAAATTTAAGAATGAGTGTATATTTACAAAAAACGAAACAAAACAATGAAGTTTATCAATTTGAACATAAAACATCTTGTCTTTTTACTGTATTCAACTGAATATAGGTTGAAAAGAATATGCAAATAATTGCACTGTTTTTATTTACATTTTACACAGTGTCCCAGTTCAGGGTTTATGAAGGTGTTGCAATTATCAGCCTGTTTTCACTGAATATTGAAATATGAAGGGAGACGTACTGATTAATTAGCTGCACCTAAGTAAAAAGCAAGTTAATATGCACTGACAATGCAGAATTAAGTGTGTCCTGGCTAACAAGCAGTTTGCTAATATTAGGAAAGGCAGACATCAGGAAAAATTATTCTGAAGGTCCTTACTCTTCATGCAACACTAATTGCAAGGAGGAAAAGAGGGGCAAAAATTTCTAGAAGGGATCCACAATATGGATTTTTCTTTCAGCTGATACTAAAAATTTCACATTTTTGTATATAAAGAAGTTCAGATAACCCGTAGTTCAAGCACACCTGAGGGTAAGAAAGTCTCAGATGTGGTGAGAAAAGATGGGTGATTTAATATTCCATAGCTTTGAATTAACCAAATCTAACTGACACCAGTTTTACAATCAAAACAAAGAACAGTTCTGACTCTTGAAATGTTTGCTTATTTTTTCTTGTAAAGAACATTAAAAAAAAACTTTGGCTATTATAGAGCATTTTGCCCAAGAATTCAAATTAAATGCTTTGACGGTCTGTAAAATCAGATTATTACAGCCGATATTAATCAAATATAATTTCATTATCTGAATAAAAATAAAATAATCACAATACTAGTACTGACTACTGTCTAATTTTCAAGATTATTGGTTGATAATTTAATGGCTATGTTATTTATCATGCATCCCCAATTTCTGGATGTATTTTTTGTATCGACATATCCAGACTGAACTACTGGATTTATTTTATTTATGCAAAAAAAAAAAAAAAATTCAATCGAACTCTGATACAGTATTGGCAGATAATCCTTAAAGACTTAAGTTGGGCAAAAAATTGCACATCTAACTGAGAGGATAGCTGAAGATATGACAGGAAGTGGGAAGAGAGAGTGGGGGAATGACACTCAGTAAAAAGGCCCACTTAAGGTCTAGCAGCCTCTACATGTGGGGCACATGCTCGACCAACTAAGCTACCCAGGCGCCCCATTGCCTGAGCTAGTTCACTGGAAGTCAGCTTGGTGACCTTAAGAACAATCCTAGACATATTCATTATAATGGATGCTGTTCATGTCTGAGCATACAAGCCCTTAGGCACAGTGAATATTCAGTAACATGAACCAATGTTCAGGTTTACCCAGTTCTCCGAAGCCTATGACCTCAAGATGAAAAAGAGAATTGAGTATTTAACACATATTTGTTGAGAGACGCTGCCAGAACATTCTGATCTGACATATGAGGATACAGCAGTATTGCAAAATGCTTACATAAGGCTGTTCTTGGGCATTAATGTCCTTCATGCTCACGATATTGAACAGGTCATGCTGCACATTTAATGATAAATGATTCTGAAAGTGACAAATCCATTTAGACTAATTATCTTAATGTAAATGTATTCTTACGATATTAAGAAAGCTTTAGAGAAAGGAACTATATTAACATAACAAAACATATAACATGAGGGTCAAGACAGCTTGGTGGAGCAGAAACAACAGCTCAGTGTTAAGAGTGTGATTGGTTTCTTCTTCTAGCCAACTGAACCAAGCAGTCTTCACATAAATCTGAGATCTAAAAAGACACACTCCAGTGCTGGGCCTTATGCAGGAGTAAGCAGTGAATTTGTAGCTCAAAGACAGCTGAGGAAAAAATAATTATTGTCAGGGGAGAAACTTTTCAAACTAACCAACAGCACAAAATGAAATATCAATTGGCAACAGATTCAGTAAAGCTGGTGGGAGGGGTATGGTACGAGGACATCCAAACAATCTGACACTTTGCGCATCAAACTGACAGCTCATCAATCTGAAAAAATACAGGTCAGAGATAATCCAAGAAAAAATTAATCTAATCACAGTCCATCAGTATTTGCACATTAGAAAATTGACAACAGGACGAGGATGTGCCATTACTGTCACTCGTTCCCATTATTAGTGGAAAACAAAATGAAATTAATGACTGGGAGAAGAGAAGGAAATCCACCCACTCATTTCAGTGCGGATGAAACAACAGAGGTATAAGTGGGTCAAGTGATATGTGGAGATATTGCCCTCATTTTTCATCTGGATATAAAAAATAATCTGGGCTCAGTACATGAAGGTGGGCTTCACCTTATAGTATGAAGCCTCCTTCATAGACTGAACAAAGATTTGAAGTCTAAGCAGAGGTGATTTGATCGAGAAGCTGGCTTAATGCTGCAGGGACAGTGCAAAGCAATGTGGGTAAAGTAAACAATAAATTCATGTTAGCAGCTTTATGGATGGAGGGGTAATTCATTATCGATTTAGCTGTTTTAGGTACTGCAAATGCAGTGCTTCTCCCCTGAGGCATCAACCAAGGTACCATGAAAATAGGAATCTGCAGTTTGAGAAACATCTATTAAGTTTCTTTGACTAAGTGTCTAAAGTATTTCTTATACACAACATGCATGTGTTAGGCCAGTATTTCTCAAACTTTTTTTTTTCTGGGGACCCACTTTTGAAAAATGACAAACCATTTCAATTCACAATAGTCCTTACCTATAAATGTTGGGAAGAGTTAATGTTGTGCATAGCTGAACATTCCTGACCATTTTCACTGCCATTTCTGCAAGACCTTACAGTATATTATCTTAACGAGTGTTACCAAAAACATGAATTTAGGTTGAATTAACAGGCTCTCGTTGTATCCTCCTCTCAGTAACAATTTACGCATACGCTAAATGCTTTATCAAAGGTTTACTGCAAATATAAATCTAACATTTGGTGACCCAAATAAAATCTCTGATCCAGTCTCTGGGAATGATGGTTTTAGGGAATATGTGGTAAATGGACCACCCAGACACATGTTCTGGTGCAGAAGTGGAAAGGAAAACATTCAAACTTCACAAAGAAGCGCCTCAGTCAACTTTGAAGGGTTTGATCCCAGCACCTTCCTGCTGTGAGGTGACAATGCTAACCCCTGATCCACCATGCCACTGTTTAGGCAGCTGATGGTGTGTGGGCTTGAATAATTATCACCTTAAAAGACTCGATGACACTGACTCTTGTCTGCTTAATGTATACTTATACCACGCTTTCTCATCAGCTTCAGTAGAGCCTGTGATTTAACACGTCTGGAGGGAAAGCGAAGGGAAGCACTTAGGACAGGAGATGGATCCCACAGAGACAGAGGCCGGGTCCAAAATTAACTTTTTGTCTGTCGGCCAAATGGCTGGTGAATGTTAATCTATGGAGTTGCTGGTAAATATTTGAACCTTTTTTTTTTTGGCTGGTGAGTGAAGCAAATCTAACAGCAACTTGTATATTTTACCAGCATTTTGTGGTAGCTGGTGCTAATTTTGTGCGCAGGGAACCAGACTACGGAGAGCTAATAGGATAGACTGGACTGCTGTTCAGCTAATGAGAATCCATAAATTACAGCTAAATGCTCCAGTGTCACTTGTAAGAATTCAGCATATAGCCAGGCTAGCGGCTCTGTGTGGTTGTATTTGAACAAAGTGGTGCTTGAAGCTAAATGCTGATATCAGCATGCAATGTTAACATGCTGATGTTTAACAAGTAAAATGTTTATCATCGCCATCCTCTTAGTATAGCATATTAGCATGCCAACTAGGGATTCACCTAAACCATGATTTGATTTGACTTTTGATTTTAAGGTCATGATTTAATTTAAACGTTTTTTGCACTGACAGCTATGCCATTGTTAGACTATAGAGTCTTCATTTGTAAAGATCAAAATGATCTATATGGTATCAAGCGCGATGTAACGGCTGGTACAGCACAGTATGTCATCTTTGCCTGATTTAACATTGAAATTGTGACGTCCCTAATGTTATCAGGCGCTAATTAGCCCTAAACACAAATAGGCTGATGGAAATGTTATTAGTTTTGCAAGTATTTATTCACAAACCAAAGTATTGGAGAAAATTGACATCTTATCCTGATGACAGCCCTAGATAAAAACCTGAATGCGTAACAAATTTCATAGCAAATCATCCAAATGTTCTTCAGACATTTCACTTATAACCACAATAGTGCCACTAGAAAAAAAAATCATGGGACCACCAAAGTCATTAAGATTCATGGGTACTATGAAAGTCTTTACCAAGTTTCATGGCAATCCATCTTGTAGTTATTTATATTATATATTTCAGACTAGACCAGCCAACCCCTAACTAACCAACAGACAGACTGACATTAACATCCATAGAGCCATGCTGTTAAAATGGCAAAAAATGCAAATGCAAAAATGCGATGCAACTATAGAATAAGAAGCGTGGGTGGGCAGGTTACGATTAGCTAACATGGCTTAAACCAATTGATGAGTACAGAAGTGAAAACCAGTTTTCTGACATCTTTTCCATACAGACAAAATGTAGGAATGTTTGGGAGAGACAAATGGGCAGGAGGAGTTAGAGTTTTGTGGGTTATAGAGATGGGCACTTTGCCTCTTTTCTCAAACAAACTTGTGTGTTAGTGTTAGAACCAGTAGCAGGTGTTCAACATCTGGATTCTATATTCAAGCCTTATATGAAGAGGTTTCTTTTTAAATTAGTTTTACAGCCTCACTTTCATCTGGATTTGATGTTCCTTCACACTGATTATTAAAGCTTTGATAATAAAAGACAACTAAGCTGTATGCTTCCATGCACAGCTCGCCTGGCAAATCAGCAGCTTCCATTAAACAGCCCTTTTCAGCTATCCAAGCACATCATTGTTAATTCACCAAACTGTAAATGGTAATAAAATGGTACATGAATTAGGTAATAAAAGAGAAAAATGTAGGCGGATATTTTTGGATGCTTTTCTACTGATAGCTCCTGATAAAGTTAATGGTGCATTTTAAGTATCTACAAACTGCATTTTGTTGTGAAAGAGTGTAAAGGCAACAAATACACCATCCATTATAGCCACTTGTCAGAGCGTTCAAGCCAACTTAAACTGCTTTTCAATCAAGTTGCCAGTTACTTTTTCTTTTTTCTTTTTTTTTACACAGGTCCTCCATATCTACAGTATTTTATTCAACAAATATCACTGCTGCTGCTTTTGCCATAAAATGCCAGCCCACAAAAAAGGGAATGTGGGGCCCCAGACCAGTCAAAATCACTGAAGCAATCCATCACTGTATATTGCTTTCTTTCTACAGCAGAGATGTGTAATCATGTTTCAGGGACGCAGAGAGCAACCAGCTTTTCAGGAGATTTAAAAGATTGTATTTGGGGCTGTAAAGTTTTCAGAATCAGTGAAATCAGTGACCATAACCTTTGAATGGGATAAAAACTTGGCACTTCATCACACATGATTGTACTGCTGGTGAAAAATGCTGTAACCACCAACAATTCTTCACTCTGCACCTTTAGGTTCATCTAAATCAACCAAGGGCAATGCTTTCCAAATGCATTTTCTATGATCCAATGTTTGCTGTTGCGTGTTTTGAGGCTTTAAGAAATATAAACCAATGACAGAAGGGGTTATGTCTGGATCCCTCCTGGGTTGGTTCCTAATCATAGGTGATACTATAGTGCTGATACTGTGGCCTGGAAAGCAAACAGCTGACAAAGACATCCGTGGCATGCAGAGACATGGTGGGAACCATTGTTGTGGGCAAATGAACAACTCCATTGGCTTAGTTCACACTCTGGCCTCCTCAGTCTGACTGGTTTCCATGGCCAAGAGGAGAAACAAAGTGGATAGACTAGTATGTTTTATCAAGGTGCCATCTGTGTGTCTGCATGAGGGCTCTTCACCACCATCTGTGTGTTGACATCACACCGAGATGTGTCCTCTACTGCGACTGCGACAGCCCGGGAGGCAGGGCTCAGAAGAGCAGGTGCCACCATGGTAAACTTGGCTTTCTGAGAGGGAAACTGGACCTTTTTCTCAAATGAACATGGTCTTCTATAGAACTTCTTTAATTCTATTGCAGGGATGATTACACAAAAGAAACTACCACTTTTGCAGTAACAAAGAAATGGTAAAGTAATATGTCTGAAATAAACTCTTATCATGAAATAACCCAAAAAACTACCTTCCCTCTCCAGTTAAGATGATTAGATAATAACCTTAACGTTCCTTGCATAAAAAGGTGTGATGTACCTGGGGTACTGAAGATATGAAAAACTATAGAAAGGCTCACTCTCATTTTACTAAATTTACATTTTCTCAGCCGCAGAAGTCAATGTTTGAGTTCTGTAGTGGCGGGTCTCAAATTACTGGAATATTTCCAAGAATCAAAGAAAAACAAGCAGATTTGTTATGTAGTCAAGGAGGTATTTTTGCACTTTTTCAGGGGGAACCTCAGCTTTGACAAAATAACTGCACTCCTCCCGGTCTGTCTGAGCGTTGGACTTTGAAGAGAGCTCAGGTTGCAAAGTAGCAAAGGCAGTGAATCAAAGCCTCCAGTGTTTCTATGAGGGTTAAATTGATAGCAATTAGTCTTTCATTGTGGTCTGCCATTCGAGAGCAGTTTGTCAGAAGGTAGTGTTCTTATTAGCGCTGCACGATATGGTAAAAAAAAAAAAAAGTCATATTGCAATTATTTTGACTGAAAGTTTGACTGTGATACAATTGATGCGAATGATCATTTTTGTATTACAATTTTCACTTTTACTGAGAAAACAACTTTTAAAATCATGATGAAGTGACATTTGTTAGCTGTCTTCTTACATCTGGAGAACAAGAATTTTAGGCCAAGTCATCTCTGCAGCACTATAGTACTTCACTATAACACTGTTTTCTCAGATATTGTTCCTTTTTTCAAAAAATTGTGATTTGGTCCTGATTCTGCCATTTGAATACTGCCATATGGCGACTTTAATAATATGGTGATTAATTAGGCAGCCCTAGTTCTTATACAGATTTTATGTACTGGTGACCACTGAACTTATCCACAGTGACAGGGTCTGCTGGCGTACTTACATATGAGTCAAAAAAACCTTGCTCATGTGGGTTCTAAGAACCCCATTTGTAATAAATCTCATATCAACAGCACCTGCCCTACAATAAGCAATTTTATTTAATGCTAGCACAAATGAGGGTTTAGTCAAGAATAGCCATGGACCAAAAGAAAAGTTGAGAACAAACTTTTTGAAAGACAAGATCACAGCGATGGTAGAGAAGATTAAAGCCAATAATTAAAGAACAATACATATTGTTCAATGGACTATATGGTGGGTTGACAAACAAAGCCAAACACATAGCTTGGGAGTGTGTCACAATTAATTACTCACAGCTTTAGCCTAACTGATCATTCCTATCAAACTGTTCATAAAGCTAAGTATAAGGTCACATAAATAACTACTTGTATGTGGTTTTCTGCTTAAGATCACAATTGATCAGAAGTCCATTTTACATTGGGTCCCAGGGCTCCAACCTTTTCAAAGCAGTGTCGAAATTACGCTCTGCTAAAAGATTATTCTGACTATTTACCTTTTCCTTTCCAGGACAGACACAAACCACGTGTGTCTGTCTGTAAATGTGAGTGAACCCTTGTTTGTTTAACTTACAACTCTCTAGTACAGTGTAAAAGATCAATCCAGGAAGAACTGTTTCTCAACATGAAAGTTACTCTGCATCTAAGTATTGGTTACATACCAAACATATGAGTAGAACTATGAATGACAAAAGTTCTGTGACTGCATGTCACTGACTGTGTGCTTCAACATCTGTTTTGAAAATCCAAGCATTTGTTATTCATCTACATCTCCATGACACCTTCAACCCTCACATGCCTCACCACATCCCAACCAATCAGAGTTGTACCAGCGCACACTGTAAAGTCTCACGCATTACCCCTCCTCAGCCCTAATTTGACCCCAGTTGTTGCCAGCATGTGCTCCATTACAGTTCTATTAACTCTGTTCAAAAATGGCGAGAAATATATTAGCAACAGAAAGGAAAACTGGTTGCAGTAAAGTAGCAGTGTGAGGTAAAATGTTGTGGAAATTATGGTCCTCCTCTGAATCAGGGCTGTTATGTATGCAGCCATGTACCCATGATTTTCTTCCTCATTTTCCCAAATCTTTAAATCCAATTTAGTTTCCCATTATGTTTGCATTAAGCATTTATTATTGCCTCAGTGAGTGGAACCACATGGAAATCTGAATTTTTTTCTTCATGTGTGTGCTACAAATTAATAGCAAACACTTTCAGAAGCGTGCCAGCTCTTGGTGGAGGTTCATTATACTAACTGCAGATCGGCACAGAAGATGAGTATGTGTGTGTGTGTGTGCGTGTTTGTGTGTGAGTGAGGGATCGTGCTGGATTTGACCTCAATGCTTCAGGGCAGCCAATAATAACAGGTCATTTTTTATAAGTCAGACTCACTCAGACTACACTCCCTCTGCAGGTCCAACAGATCTTACAGATTAGTTTCTTTTGGTAGATGAAGCTTACATCTATTGTACGTTTCCCTTCTTAGAAACAACTATTTAAAGATAAAGTACATAAACATTAAGTATACAGTGGCTGTTACATAATCAGGGAAAAGCAGAATGGCTGAAACACAGAATCAATACTAGACTCAAATGGACTATAAGGTCAGTTACTGTCTACACAGTGCAACTCCATGTGTCTAATCAGCAATACATATGGAACTTGAAAACTACATAAATAAATGGTTTGAAAGCTCTATAATAGATCTACAACCATGTGTGTGTAAAAAGAGTCGGTATCCAGTAAGTGGATTACTGCTGTGAACACGGCACACTGCATTCCTCCCTGTTCTGACCTATTATATCTCCCTCTATTCTCTGTTTATTCTCCCTAAATTTCTAAACATTTCCAAATCAAGGGTAATCTTTAAAGCACTTTTCAAACAAGCCCAAGCCTTGACTGTACATTTCTGAACACAGCACCTTCCCCATATTCCACTCTAATCCAAGCAAATTTGAACAACTGTAGACATGTATATGTTATGTCACCATTTTTCCACCTAACCTCAAAATGTCAAACCTTTGTATCACTTTCTCACACAGCCGAAACCAGAGCAATCTGAATGTCAAGAGTAATGTTTATTTTCACACGTGGCATACAGTATGAGTTTCAATGTCATGGCCCGAAAACATTTTTATAGTGCTGGATGCCCTTGGGAGAAGAGCCCCACTTACTATGCAGAAGCATATACAGAACTGTACTGTACGAGCCAAAACGAAGTTAGAAAACACAGTATTCAGCACACTCCACTCGAAGGCCCTTCAATCCATTTATAGATGTTGTAAAAGGGCGATTAAACAGAAACAGCCTTGGACAGTCACTTTTAAAGAATTGACTTGTCCTGAGCCATCCCTCTATTCAAAGTCTGACTAAACAGGTTCTAATCCCTAGAAGTAACTATTTACATGCTGAGAGGATGTTAATAAATGTCATCTGTCAACTGGAAACCTTACCAAAAGCAAATACGTCTTTGCTGTTTTAACTGCAAGGGTAGTAGTGACAGATGGGGAAGTGTTAACACAGTCAAAAAGGATCTAAATGTTAGAGACGATGTACCAAATGGATTCTCTCCAATGGCCAAAGTTTTAAGATGATTAAACTGCTACATGTTTACAAGATTAAACTCGCATTGATGAAGTGCTGCACAACACAAATGTAATAAGTGATCCCAAGATCTACCCACGACACGACACGAAATCTTTCTTGGAATAGTACAGCATATTAGTATAGTGGTATTCATTCAGATATTCCTGGTATATTGAATATATCAGGAACATCCAAATGACAATCCTGTGGAATTTCAGCGATTACACTGCTTCCTAACTGCAAGGGATGCGAAGGAGTGAGCAAAAGAAGATTAGATTGTCTCAATTTTTCCAAATGAGGATGTCCTAACCTGCTCAATGTGTCAGCAAACAGGCAAGGCAACGTGTGGCTTGTTTGGAAAAAACACACGCCTTGGTTCTATTTTTGCCAAGTTTTGTGCTCTTGCTTAACCTCCAACCTGTTTTCTTTGGTTAAAATTGTCTCGGTCATCCTTGATGTTTTTATTTCCCCACCAATCAGTTGCTGAAATGGATGATGGGAGACTTATTTACAGTGACACATCTTATATCATCCACAGCAGTACCTATTTTTAAGAAATGTCAACAAAAAGGATGAAACATGGAGCGCTTAGAAGTTACAAGGATGTCCCCAATTTGTATAGAAACAAGGCTGACTTAAGAAAGCTACATTAGGTATGAATAAATAACTTATGCTCACTCACTGCATGTTAGGAAGCTGTGTAAGTCAATTAATCAATTAGTCGGGAAAAAGAAAATTATTTTTTCAGCAATTTAAATAATGGATTAATCATTTCAGTCATTTTTTAAAGCAAAACATTTCAAACATTGGCTGCTTTTCTTTGTCATTTATGATTATAAATAGTCTTCGGATTTTTGAAGTCATCACATTGGGCTCTGAGAAACTGCAATGAGCATTTTTCAGAATTGTTTTTTATATGTCATGGACTAAATAATTAAATATGAAACCAATCAGCAGATTAATTGACAATATTTGTTGATTACAGCTCTACAATCCCGATCTTCAAAAGAAAATACAGTATAATGGTGTCATGAATTATGCAGGTGAGTGGCAAGAATGCTGTTGTATGAGTAAACACAAATGCACAGTCCACAGGCAGCCTCTGCAGCTTTGAATACATTATTTTACAATATACGTTAAATGAGACTCAGGTGCGCGAATCAATCTAGTTTGGTCAAAAGGGATCCTTGCTTTCATGGGACAAAACATCATGGGCGTGTCCCATGTCTTTGGGTGCACGAGAACACCAGTGAGTGAGCAGTGGGGTACGTACTGAGCTTAACATAGGCTTATAATTTTAATTAGGCTTATAATTGAAAATACTAAAACACCCAGCTTCTAAATATGAAACATGCAAACATCTATTACAGGAATAAAAAATGTCTGTCCTTAAAACTTTTGAGGGGTACTAGCTTGTTTTGACTGTAGGCACGCTGTTAGCTCGTGTTGCCATGGTAATAACTGTCATTAACGAGAGCTACGAACATGAGGTAAGTAATGGCAAAAATGTTATTAAAGGAAAAAATGTCTACAGATGTGTTTATAAAACTCACATACAGGTAAATGTGACAAACACCTGAAATTAACCGTTACACACTCACCTGTCTGAGGGCTGCGACCACTTCTCTTTGATTTCAGAGTTAGCTTTAGAGTAAAGTTGAGGCTTTTCTTCTTCTGTCTCCCCGGTAAAATGCCCCCACCCGAATGTCAAACGGGGACAACCCGTGTCAAAGGTAACGTGTGTGAGCCCGCGGGTATGTGCTGACGGAGCCGAAGTTTTACTCAGAAACACAAAGGAGGAAAAGAGCCAGGTGAGGACGGGACGGTGGTCGGACTAAAAGACGTCCCGGCTCATGTTTTCAGTCAGTTTTTTTGTGGTCCTCTCCGTAGGTAAAGCGTGCCTCCTCCTCCTCGTCTGTGTCTTTGTGAGCAGCAGTGGTACATTCACCGCCGGCAGAGTAATTCAATGTACTGAACAGTGGGAGGAGTGTGTATGTGTGTCGGTCTTTTTATCTCCAGCCCTCTTGTACAGACAGAGAGCGTCACCAGGCTGACTTCCAGTCGGCCTGTGCGTTCACGAAACATCGAAAATAACCGATGTCTGTGTTTTAATTTACTAACATTAAGATAAACTGAAGGATGTATAGGGTTTCAAACGGTATTGCCTTAATTTCTTGTCAATATTACTCCCTGGTGAGAGAAATCTAAGCCAAATGGTACTTACTACCATCCTCGTGTTCCCCCCGGTTGGCAATTTGTTTGTAACTTGAAAATCAGATGTGACTTGAACGCAACAACGTGCAAATACAATTTGAGCCAAAAAGGGTAATTTTTTTTTTAAATCAATCTGTTTAATATCTTAACAGCATATCTAACAGACTTTACTGATATTGAGAGATAATTAACAGAATGCAGTTTTTATAATAAGTACGTGACAAAGATTACAAATCATGAACAGAGTAGGTTTATTTCTCTCCAATTAATGTTTTTATCACTTCTGTTTTTTTCATCTTCTTAGTTTCTCTGAAAATGAAGATAGACTTTATTTTCAGTCAGATTACATGTTTTAATACTCTGATTTTCCGTGATTGTTGTTCCCCTTAACATGTCATAAGGTCTACTTTCCGCTATTGGAGACAAGGGCTGCAACTAACATTTTCTTTATCGATTAAACTGTGGTTCATTTTCTCGATTAATCCATCGGTTGTTTGGTTAGATATTCAATTTACTGCTGTAGAGAAGTAAAGAAACCAGAAGGTATTCAAATTTGAGAATGTGAAATCAGAGAATTTGGACATTTTTCTTAAAAGATGACTCAAAACAATTAATCGATTATAATAATAATTATTATTATTGTTCAGATGTTTGACAGCGAATTAATTAATCAGCTAATCACTGCAGCTCTAATCACTGTTCAAATAACTCTCATTATTCCACCAAGTAAATAAAACAAAAACAAAAAATCAGACCACCAAAGGGGTCATCAGCCAGCCTTTCCACACTGTGTTTTTCAGGTTCAGATTTTGAAATTTTTTTATCATATTGACACATACAGGATGACTCATTAAACAAAACTGATTTATTGATCGTTGTCACAAGAACACCATCTGCAGTCATAATCACTGTTATGATGTAATGTTAAGCAAACCCTCGCCATTGACCAGTTGACATAGACTGTGACACATCTAGTATTTAACCAAAATTGGTCCTATTAGCTGTAAAGAAGTGTCACTAATAGCGCTATAGTGCTGATAGGTGATGTCAAATGTTGACCTCTTGGAAAGGATTTTGTTGTCATTTAAATCAGTACTGATATGAAAAAGCACATCTAACCACAATTTAATATATTAAAAACATCAAGAAACACATACCAACTGCATAGATTTAATCCAATTAATTTAATCAATCAGTTTAATCAAATCCTTCATTAAGTTGGAAATCCAGACAGTGCTGTGGTTTGCTGTCCAAAACTAGCAGCTTGGCAACATTACAAAAAAAATGTTTAAAAGATGACACTAGTTTGATTAGCTGGACGAATTTTCTTAGAGACCATGACATCAGAAATCATTATTTAAGAGGTGAGAAACTGAGTTGCGTAGGCCAAAACCCACTGCTTTTCATTTGGCTGCACGCATTAAAGTGCATTTTTTACAGTATGAGGTGATATGTTTAGTAAACTGTCTATTTTATAAGCCCTTGTTATCCCCCTGTCACTGGGTAATTATTTGTTATGTAGAATAAGTATTTAAAGGACTATTATGTAGGATATATTGGCATCCAGTGGTGAATTTACACATTGCTCGTCTCACCTTCCCCTTCTAAATATGTGGGAGAAACTATAGTGGCCGTGAAACTTGCAAAAGATGCTACTGTCCCTCTCCAGGGCCAGTGTTTGGTTTGTCCATACTGGGATACTGTAGAAATCTGGTGGTATAACACAGCAGCCTCCATAGAAAAGGGCCTGTGCTCTTTGTAGGTATAAAGAGGTCATTCTAAGGCAGTGTTTCCCAAACTCCTTCAGGTGTTCAACGTTCAGCTACGTACCCCATGCACCAACTCATATGTAGGTTTTTTCACGTTTCCAAGCATGCTCCTTGCATTTGTACATAAACTACAGTCTGTGTATACAATCCACTTGAAACTGTTAAATTATTTTCCACACACAACCTGTGCCTGCATTTAACAAATCACGTGTTTTTTGCATACTCCCTGCATCACTTCATGTACCCCTGAGGGTACATGTGCCCCAGTTTGATAGTAGGAGTTCTAAGGTAATGAAAGCACAACTATTCTATTCAATGAAAACATCCTTATGAATCCTATATTACGTTTCTGCCATATTTTGCCAATGAATTACTGTAAATGTTACACACTGGACCTTTAAGTCACTGTTATCTTTCTTTGCACCAAAGTATCACAGATAAATTCCATCATTTACTGCGCAGAGGACACAATGAAACTTATTCAGACTGTGATGATCATCCTAGACAGTGACAGGTGGTCAGCAGGTCTCTGGAGTGTGAAGTGACGCAGATAAACATACAGTGTTTGGAGCCTTCAACCATTTTCAGAATAGTTGCATGTAATTGGTTTGCCTGAACTATGAACATTCCTCTGTCAAGTGGAGGAGGAGTTGTGGTTGAAAGGAGAAATGGTTCAGTTTCATCACCAAGGAAACAGTCAGTGTCGTGATGCTGTCAGATATTTTGATGGAAATGAAGAGTTTGTGCATGCATGCTTGTCCTTCTTAAGATGTGTTGCATAAAACTGCATTCATCAAACAGCACTTTAACTAAATGGCAATTTCATGTTGAGGTTGTATCCCCATCCTCACATCCATGCAGCCACACACGCAGCCACACACACCTTGACATTGTCGCTCCAGGAGCATCAACAGGTGTGGAGGGGGGGGATGCTCCCCTCAGGATCATTTCCTGTGGCATATCCCTGTTTGATGTGGCTGACCGGGGCTTCCCTGCTCCTCTCTCCACAGGTTGCCATTAGTCAGAAGCTCCAGCTGCTGCACTTTGTTATGAACTCAGCCCATTTCAAAATGCCAACCAGCACCCACAGGCAAGAAGGGTAGGACGGCTGTGGGGGTCTCCTCTGCATGTGGCGTTGCCTAAGGCAGCAGGATCGGGATGCTGCTGTCTGAAAAGGTAAAGAACATGACTGATGCAGGGAGAGGAAGGACAAAGACCAAATAATGAGAATGCCACTAACGCAGACACACTCTATCATATAAATGCCAATTCAACAGCTTATTATGACTTTGAGGGTCTGCTGGAATTTCACAACAGGGTACGACTTGTTAAGCAGCTTCACTACAACAAGTCTGAAGGGGTATTGAAACAGGATTGATTTATTACTTTATTAATCTCTGTAGGGAGTCGGCATGAAACTTGTTACTTTGATCTGAAACAGTTTCTCCAATATATGTGACAGCTGTCCTACAGGTAGAAACCAGAAACAAAAGCCAATTTCATTCACTGAGCTCGTGAATGTTTGTTTGAGTATTTTTATTTCAATTTTCTTTAATTTTGCTACACTGAAAATAAAAAAAAGTATCAGTACTCCCCAAACAGAAAGTGGAAGTGTGTCTGCAGCTCCTCTTGACTGCTCAGTTGATTGACTATCAACTGAGCAGCTTGTCTCTTTAAAATGACTTTACTTTAGTTACTTTAGATACTTGCCATGCTAATGACTTTTTAGATATTTATATATTTGTTCTTGGGGATGCTGATTGGAAAGTTGTCTCTGGCAAAGGGGGTGTACTGAATTTGATTACCTTGCACCCCATCTAGTGGCTGTTAGCCCACAATACAATGCAGTAACAGATAGAATATCTGTTGTTTCTGGCAAACAATTAAAAATGATTCCCACTAGTTATTCTAATATTGTACAGACACAGTATTTGTATCCAAGATCTAAGGCTCCTCCACAGACTTCAAGGCTTCATGGATTTGTCTGGTTTCATTGCAAAGTTTGTCTTTTTGCATTTTTTTTCATGAACAAAGTGGAAGCTTAAAAAAACAGACCAAAACAAGTTAAGTTCAAAACATCCCTAGAGTAAAAGGAAGAATTAAAGAACTTGAATATAACCTCAATTACGACTTTAATTACTATGAAGAGAACTTTGATGGCCTTGGAGAAAGCTCTCAAGCTTTGGCCACCAGAGGGCATGTTCAGCCAGGATTAAAACCATTAAAACGATTCACCTGAGTGCTATTGCCTTGTCATCATCAAGTTAGATCCAAATTAGACTGTTACTTGGCAAAAGTGATGAACAAGTGTTTGCAAATGTTCCTTTTTCTGAATTATTAGTATAGGGTACTAGTGTTTATTAAAAAATGACAAAGAAAATAATCTCTAAAGCAGCAGTTGCAGCAGCACAATTTATGTCCATTGCTTTCATTTTCACAACTGTTGTCAGACTGTTATAGAGAAAGAGAAAGTGGTCTTTGTAAGCTTAATTTCCCTGTCAGTTCCCTTGACCCACAGGCACTGCACAGTGGCTGCACTGCTCCTAATACTTTGGATGAGTCAAATGCACAGAACTAATTTTTCTATGTACA
>JAJHUR010084940.1:0-12077 GCA_027495735.1 Lutjanus campechanus
TGCATATATGGACAGAAATGTCACCCTGTTATAAAAGCTTTGGTTGATCACGCAGCCTGAAGTGTCTGAACTACACTGAAGAGTGGAGATTGTGTTACAGTGCGAGACAGACTGATAGATCCGTCTTATACTCGCTCTTCTCCTCTGTCTCCGTCTCCCTCCTCATCTCCCTGCAGCTCTCATCTATTATGGGGTGTTCAATTTGCACTGGAAACTCCAAATTTCGATTCAGTTGGAAATTTCAGTAGTATTCAAGTTTGCTGCATGCTGTAGTGTAAAACATCCTCAAATTGTTGGGAATTGTTAGTAACTATAGATATGAGTAATCCTGGGCAAGGTCTAAAACCGAAACATCGCAAATAAATGTTATATTACAAGTTAGTGCGCGGGAGTCCTTTTGCAACTTTATGGTCAACTCCTTTACACTTAATCCTGGGACTTCAAATTAAAACGTGAATATCTTGGGTCACTTATAAAGACTCCAGCATCCCCGGCAGGAGGAGGTTCTGAGGTATCTGAGTCTGAGGTAAATGTGACAAAACCCCTGTAGTGTGGGGCCAGTATAACCCGAGATTAGAAAAGTGAGTAAGGATTTGTTTAATACCAAAATTGAGCAAAATCCTATTTTATACTCTTCCTGTCTCATTTGAGATTTTTAAAATATTTCTGTAATGCAGCCACAGGTGCATAATTACATTCTTACACACTGAAATCTGGCGTGTAATATTTTGGGACAAGGTTGAGTTTTTGTCTCACAAAAAAGAATAACACCAAACAATTCATGTAAAGCAGTGTTTATTGTTAATTCATGCTGGGCAGGCGATAAACAATGGTTAGTTTGAACATAAAAGCTGCAGCTGTTTTGAGACATTTCATACTGGTTCCTCCCTCGGGGCTCACTTTTATTTGTTCTGTCTGAAATGTGTGTGCCTTAAAATAGCATGATGTATGGACCCTACGGAACAATTCCTGGTAGGGTTGATAGCGCGTTTGTGTTTTGTTTGCTTTTGATGTGATATACACTGTCTTGCAGGTAAAGATCTCTCAGGGCAACAAGAGACCATTCATCATCAGATGGACGGAAAAAAAACTCCCACAGATGTAACGGGCACGATTTTGTGGAAATAAGCTACAGAATAACGTAGATAACCTGTTGTTTGAAGATATGCTGACATGCCAGACGGTTTAAACTGTGCAGAAAAAAAAAAGAAAAAGCATGAAATGATTGTTGAGGTGGAGGCAGTAATTGTGTTTTTTCCTCACCCCGGAGGAAATGGGAGTAAAAATGAGCTCAGTCTAAACCTACAAAAATTGCTATTATCTGTCACCATTAAACACAACTCTGACACCAATAACTTGATTTCTCTCTTTTCACGCTTCTCCCTGAAGCTTTCGCTATGAGGAATCATTTCACTAAGAAGGTTCCATTTTGCCGTATTGAACCTGATCCCGCTAATGGAACAACGGCGGGAACTTAAGTTAACATCAAACATCTCCTGGAGAAATGTGAGGCCGCCGCTGCTGCAGGAAGAGTTACAGATTGATTAGCCTCGACCTGCTTGAAGTGCCGCAGGTATGGATGCGGCAGGCAGACACCTTGTTATAATTGTGATGAAGCAGCTGTCCTTGGCAGAGCTGATTTGGATTACCTCTCCTCTTTGTAACTCTGACAGCCCAAATGAAGAAGCATTCAACATCTTTCCTCGGGCGACACCTTGGGTTGCAATTTTAAGCAGGTAAACATAAATTAATTGCACCAGATAACGGACAGCCACCCATGGTATCTGTTAAAGGAGACGGAAGGTTATTTACCTTGATTTCATGAAATCCAGCAGTCAAATGTGCCTCTCAACCTTGTCTAACACCGAGTATAAAAATCTTATATTCTTTTACTGCTTTTATTGCTTTGATACTGTTGAGTATCAAATGCCTTGTCCTTCGATGCCAAATTTCGATACTTAACCCCTCTTCTGGAACGCAAACTTCACATCTGCATCACGCTTGCATGATGACAGCGTTCATGCCATTAATATATTCCTGATCTATTCCATCAACACGATACATAAGCAATGCAGCGTGTGTGGGTGTGGATGGGCAAAAGAGCAGTGGCTTCGCTCAGACCAGACAGGTGTTGGCAATTAGAGTGGAAAAATTTAAGTTTGGCAGTGAAGTTGTCTAGTGGCAGTAAATGTACAGTTTACCGACAAAAACACTGCAAAAAAAATGTCCAAGAAGTTCCTGTGTCTTGCTCACCAGCTGCTGGGTAACGTGAAGGAAGAGTCTGTGGGATTAAACCGGAGCAGAGTGAGCTGATCTCTGGCTGTGAAGCACACTCTGCTGCATCTTTGTTGAGTGCCGTTTTACTGGGCATTAGCCTTGCATTTATGTGCGTATTGTCGAAAAAACAAGACTTCAGCTCACATTTGCACTAGCGACATGTATTAGACGTGGACAGGATCATAGCTCCCCAACAGTGAAGCCAAAGCATCTTGGTTGCCCCCTGGTGGCTGACTGCAGTACAAGCCTAGTACAGTACAAAAAATGAAGATAAAAGATGGTTTCTGTTCTTTTAGGTAGTTCTTATCATGCTAACGTTTGTTCAAGTGTTCCTTTTTCTGATTAGTGTGATTTTAATTAGTCATTTGATGATGCACGATGATGTTTTATGCCATGACTGACAGCTAAGCTCTGTTGGTGATTGAGTCAGCTGGTTATGATACCGATACCGATATCACAGCTCCAACACTAAACACTACTACAACACTAGCTAATGTTAGCGGTTGTACTGTGTAGGTAACATTAGTGGTTGGTCTGTATAGCTAACGTTAGCGGTTGTACTGTGTAGGTAACATTAGTAGTTGTTCTGTGCAGCTAATGTTAGCGATTGTTTTTTTGTAGCTAACATTATCAGTTGTCATGTGTAGGTAGGTAATGTTAGTGATTTGATTGTGTAGCTAACGTTAGAAGTTTGTCTGACTTGTAAATGTTTCTTAAGATGTTAAGACAAGATAATGGCTAAAGTTTCACCCAGTGAAAGCATTTTTGAATAGGCAACTGTCAGATTAGCTGGTTTCCCTGAGACCAGTGGGGCGTTGAGACTTGTGAAGTGTTATAATGTGTGCGCACTGTGCATGGTAGTATATTATCCTTTATTGAAAAATGTATTTTAAAATCGTAATCCTGCTAATAATACCCATTTTTACTAAATGTACCTATAATCTGATTATGTCTTTTTTTTTGTAACAGTAACAGAATACAGTTACCTTTTTGCTGTATCCTAATTATGTAATCCCGTTTCATGTAATCTGTTACTCCACAAGCGAGCAAGTAAGACACCCGGTCTTGAAAGGAAGAACACGCATGTAATTGCACCATAATGTGTAATGTTATGTCAAAATGGATCAAAAAAATTGTAGCTCAGGAACCAGCATCGAAGGCAAGGTATCAGGAACGATCACGGTATCAAATTTTTTTAATGACACCCAGCCCTGATCTTGTCTCTCTTGCTGTCTGTCACACTGCTCAACAAAAACGCAGATCTAGCTAACCATCTTAGCATTTCTTGGCCCTGTCTCCTCCACTTTTGTCTGTGTTTTTTTCCCCTGAAACATGCATTAGAGACTCTCCCTCGCCCTGACTCATCCTCGCTCCCTCGGAAGACTGAGCGCTATAAAGGGTGGAAGCGGATCAAGAATTAATGCATTTGCCTTCAGTGAAAGTTGTTCAGAAAAGTATGCTCATTAGGCCCCGCGCTCTGCCCTGCACAGAGGCCAGGGGAAGCAGACAGGGCGGTGGGAGGAGATTGGCGGGGTCATTATCTACCCTGTTGCTGCACTCCGGACTTCAAAGTGGGCTTGCTATAGCTGTCACCACTGCTCCGCACAGCTCGGACATGGTCTTGACAGCAAGGGCAGAGGCTAGGGGCTGCAGCATGGAGGGGAGCGCCGACGCTGCAGGGTTCATTAAAAGAGGAAGCTTCAATCTCTCTGCACCTCCGTCTTTATTCCTTCTCACCTGTTTCTGTTTCTTGTATAAAGCTGGCTCAAATCCTGTCTTTTCTCTGCAGTTCGTTCTGTTCCTGCGACCTGCACTACCATCTAACATCACATAGCGCGGTATTACTGGAACACCAAGGTGTTAAAATCTAACCTGGAACATCCCGTCCTCTTTGTCAGTCCTCACCTTTTGTATTCCAGTCTTATTCACTGTCGCTTTCATCTGTCAAAGGTTAATTCTTTTTTTTATTTTTTTTTTTATACCACACTCAGTTTTCCCTGCCTCCCCACGCAATATCACCATTTACTGGATATTTCTTCGCCTCTGTGCTCTTTTGTCCTCATTCGTCCCGCACACTCCCGTGCTCTTCAATCTCTTCCCTTTAATGACGATGAAACAAGGTAAAGTGCAGGTCCCGACACTCTGTGGAACGAGGATTAATCTACAATAAATGATGGGCTGCATTGTTAAGTGTATGTGACAGCACAGAGATGCATGATTGAGCATACGTTTAGTGAAATGTGTGTGTGCGTGTGTGTTCAAGCTGTTGTCTCCGAGGCTTTGTTCGCACTGCAGGTTAAACACCCCATAAATTGGTACCTTTACTTCCTTAATGTGGATGTCTCCTGTTGTAACATCATTTTTAACCCTGTAAAGCCTGACACATGAAATAATTGCCAGAGAATTGTAATTTTTTGAGAGTGAATTGTTTATTAGGCCTTTTGACAAAAAACATTGTTCGTTATTGTTCATTAAGTTGTTTGTTTGACACATTTCAATTGGTTTGCTTCTTTTTTTTTTCAAACAGAAACCTTTTTATTTCACATTGGCAAAAACAACTTGATCTGAATTGTTCCCCATGTTCTGCTACTGCAGCAGCTGATGGAAATTTGGATGCGTTTAATTTTAAACCTTTTTCAGTTTCACAAGTTCGTGAAGCTCTGAGAGACATTGACCACAAAGAGCCTGCAGGTCCAGACAATCTGGATCCTTATCTCTTCAGGGTGGCGGCAGATATTATTGCTGAGCCCATTACTCATATTTTTAATTTCAGTCTTCTCTCCAGCTCTATACCTAAAACTTGGAAAGCTGCAGATGTTCTCCTAAAAATTTAAATTAAAAAAATCTCACGAAAATCTACAGTTTTTATTTGACAAAAATATTTGAAATGATTTTCAGTCTGGTTTTAGAGCTGGCCATATTAATATTACTGCTGCTACAGCTGCGACACATGATATGATTAGTGCCTTAGACAGAAAACAGCATTGTGCTGCGTTATCAAATGCCATGCTAATTTCCGTTAGCTCATTAATGGGAATTCCCATTATGTGTCAGCATTGAGCTAACAGACTACACAGTCATTGATGTGTGCGTGCGCGCGCACACACACACACACATATACTGTATATATATGCATATAAAATCAAAAAAAGAATCACGATACTTAAGACAATTGTTTGGTTTTTTTTGTTCCACTCCTACATGTGTTAAAATCTAAAGAATTTGGGGGCATCAAAAATCTCACTTGGACAGGTATTGCTCCCCTCAGCCCCATCCTCAGCAGAAAAATGTGCATGTTAGGTGGAGCCCCCTAGTGGACATAGTAGGAGGTGGGGTGGATGATTGGCTCAAACAAGCACAGGACTTGCAGGATGCAGGAGACTGGATTCAAGTCCATTGTGGAACAAGAAGTAAACATAAAGTTATTCAAAGTTCTATAATATTAAGAACATTTATACAGTATGGCAATCACGATGCTAAGTGTTGTTAACGCAGTGATTCCCATCATGTGTTAGCATTGAGCTAACGGGCTCAGCACCTGTCATTTACACATATATGAAGAATCGATTCAGGAATCATCACAATACTTAAGAGAATATATTTTTTCTCTGATCCCTACAATATATGTTTCTCATTAAATGTTTATTAATATATAAAGAATTTTAAAAAATTTTCTGGGGCACAAAAGTCCCCCCTCCCCTCCCAGTGCCCTCCTGTGATGCCGTCTCTGACATGCACTGTATGAACGTGCACTAACAGTAATAATTGCATATGATATCAGTATATGATGTGGACTTGAGAACCAGTGGGACGTTGTGCTCTTCCATTTGTAAGCACACACACATCATGTCGGAGCGTGTTCCGACTATGGGCTAATTAGGATCCCCCCAGGTTTGCGGTGGTAACCCTCGGCACAACAAGCAGGAGTCTATGTTAGGGTATCTATCACGGATTGAGAGGGCCCCGGGGCCTGACAGCGCCGCTATCCGTCATGTTAGTGCTATACTGGGACACAGGTGGCGAGCAGGCACTCTGGGTTTTACACAGCCACAGCCCCAAGACAGCTCGAGCTAGGCCCTCACACACACAGAGGCAAGAGTGGATGCTTGCACGAGGGCAGATTAGGTAAATCACTGGCACTGTAAGTCATACAAAAGGGGGAAAAAAATGTAATGTGAGATGACTCGAGCATCTCTTGTCATGTGGGAAGTGTAACAGCGCGTGACATTCTCTTGAGGATTAGACAAAGCCGAAAGACAGAACCATGATCATTAATTAAACTGTGATGCCGTTATAGCTGTGCATCGCATTAGCGGGCTGGCTGCTGCCATCTTGGTCATAGCCCAGATGCAATGAATTCAGATTCAGCGTCTGCAAGCTCGCTGATAATGGCTTCTCTTAATTTCTTGAAGTAAACAACCACACATTTATTTCCTCTAGTTTGGGGATGCTCATTTGTTGTTTGGATTGGAACTTTGGAGGCTAAATATTAACTCTGGAACCCATTAAACCACCAGAAAACACACACAGCATAATGGAGAAACTTCCAGTTTTAGAAGAAGAAAAAGCAGCAATACCACACTGTGAAAGTTAATAAAAAATTTACTTTACTTCACAAATGTTATTAGGTTCTAACTCTGTAAAACCCAAATACAAAAAAGGCCTTTTTCCACCTTTAAAGGGACAGTTCACCCCCAAAATCAAATACATATTTCTTTAGTTACGCGAGAACTCATCTTGCCAGGCTCCAAGTTATCTGTTCGTGTCCACACCAGAGGTGGCGTGAGCCAATCAGCGTCCAAGGAGGGACTACTGACAGCAGCGGGCGTGGTTTTAGGAGAAGCGTCCATGGAAACGACTCGTCTTAAACAAGAGGTTAGCGTAGATACTGTGATAGCATCATAACTAGAGAGTTTTTCTTCGTCTGAAGAAGAGCAAAGAACGGCACTGAAGGCTTTTAGGATTGGTCGAAGTTAGCTCGTGTTAGACGTGACAGATGGCTCATCCAATTACCTGCCAAGTGTCGTTTGAACGCGCCCGCACTTTTTCAAACAGTTTCTATGGACGGCTTCCCAGATGGTTCTGTTTAACAAACCAGCTGGCGTGTCAGGTTAATAGGGGACCCAAATCCGCCTAAGTGTTAAATGTGGTACTATTAATTAAGATCATGTTTGTTATGACTCCTAATTTAGTTGTATCACACACTATCAGGGAGGGTAGAGACACTCTGTCAGCCATTCTGAAGGAGACAGGCACATTATTGTTATTATTATTATTATTATTATGGATGATGAAAATACTGCTCTGCACACAATATGCTAATTACGTGTAGCCTGATATTCCCAAAATAATAATATGTTGTTCTTTTAGAGGGATTTTAACATTTTACTCAACTAATAATGTTTTGATAAGAAATAAACTAAAATATGAGCATTTGGTTTGATGGTTGGGTCTTGAGAGCAATAGATATTTGAGTTTTGGGCCCAACTGAAACTCTCAGGTTCTGAAATAAAGTAAAAAGGTTTTGCCGACTTGTAATCTTTTATTGAGACAATTTACTTTTCTTCTTTAGGTAAAATTGAATCTTTGAGTCAGAATTGTGAATATTATTTGTTACTGTTTGGGTGCCTGAAAATGAATTTGTTTTAACTGAAAATATTAAAATATTAACCATCATTCACTCTCACTTCAATTAGTTTACTCAGTATTTTTTTTTAAATATATTTTTGGGAGTTGGAGTGGTTGGAAAAACTCTTTTGAGTTTGAGTTGAGCTCAAAAGCCAAAAACCTATTACAGTAAGTAAGTTTAGAGTTTTCTCAACTTTTTTTGTTTTGTTTTTACAGTGTATTTTATTCTCGAGGTCCCCTGAGACCACAGTTAGTCGTCCCTCTAAGTTAAATATGTTGGTAGGATGACAGTTAATAAAATCTGTTTTCTCATTTTCTAATTAGCCTTCAAGTCTGCATTTGAAAGTGTTCAGTCATTAAAGGGATGTTGGAACAAGTCCAGATCTTCACCAAAATGTCAAACGGTCCACTGCAGGACTTTTCCTGATGAATTAAAGCAACATAAACAATATGGAGGGAAAGAAAAGGAAAAAAAAGTTTTAACAACCAAGAAGGTGCCTAATGAAATGCGTATACGCAATCTACAAATCATCAACACATGATTTATCAATATTCATAAAGCCATTAGTTTCAACTTATACATCTTTAATAAAGCATGTGTTATTATGAAGTGGTACTCTGGATGTTATTGCTGTAGCTGATTATAATTTACCAGTTTTGAAATGCTATGTACTGTTGGGCAGTTAATCTAAAGCATCATATTTTTATGTTTTTCATGTTTTGTGTGCACAGTGTTAGTCTGCAAAGTAACTATTAGCTGCCAAATATATGCAGTTGAGTAGAAATATAAGTATAATGTAAAATTTCAAGTGATGAATTAATATCTTAATATTGCAAAGTCAAACTGATACTGAATTGAGTGTTTCTTGTCTGTTACAGTGCACATATCTGCTCTGTAAGTTACTTGTCATGTGTTCTCCTTTGAAAAAAAAGGTGGAAATTTATATTTCATCATTTTAATTTCATGATGGATCCTCCTACGCTTTAACCCAATCAAAGGCACTTTAAACCATATGTGCATTAAGCAGTAATGTTAGAGTTTTGTTGTTGGCTGATGGTGATATTTCCTAACAACCAGACACAGGAAACACATCAGACTTCAAAGCTACTACAGGGAGTTTTTAACTAGCGATGAAACATTATCATCATCATTATCATTTCCTGTAAAATATAATAAAAGGCCCCTATAGAGCATAAAGATGCTAAATATTTAGACTCAAAATCATGATCAGTCATTGTAATTACATGTTTTAGTTCAATTTATAAATGGGGGAGACCCCATTCTGTAGCACTGCTAACAAAACACAGTGTGTCCTCCCTGTCTTGTAAGCTACAGTTACCAAAAAAAAAGTTTTGTTTACTTTGTCTCTCTGTGCTCTGCTCAGCTCAGCCGTCAGTCAAACACAGGGGGCAGATCGCCCACACAGAGGCTGAGAGTGTAGACAGGGACTTCCTGGTAAATCCTTAAAGACCCAAACAATAAACGGAAATGTCAAGTCAACATGATTTTTGACTGTATAGCAATGGGGTTTTTCAAGGATTTTTCAAAAATTGTGAATCACAGAGTCTTGGAGGATACGTTTCTAAATGTGCAAAAAAACATTTGGTCCAGTCACGAGCTCCAGGGGAGTATTTCATCGATGTGGATAAAGAAAAAGCCTGGCTTATTTTGACAAGTCTGGCTAATTAAAGTGAGAGATCAGATCTGTGGCTGTGGCCAATTGCAATCCCTGCTCAGTAACCACGGTAACTGATGCCACTGAACTAGCCTGCTCTGTAGCAAGCTAGCTGTCGAGCTTAATTTAGCCATGTGTCAAAGAACTTCCACAGAACGGAGACAGAACCCCGAAAGACACATAAAGACGGTTCCCACAAGTGTCTTTTGCGCTCACATCACTTCTGTCTGTGTGGAAACACAAGTTCAGACTTTTTACTATCTAACCAAGCATGAATTTACATTTTTACTTTAGTTCCAAAGAATACATTAATTAGGAAGTAACAGGTTATTTGACATGGTGTGAACCCTTTTCTTTAAAAGCTTAACATTTATGAAGTTATTTATTCGTTCACTCATTTTGTTCAAGCTATTAAGACAAAAACGTTTAAGGTCACATATTTTGCAAAATACACTTTTTATTGTTTTTAAAGACCCCCAGAATATGAGAGACTTCTCTCTTTCCCTTGCTCCCCCTTTCAGAAAATGTGTGGTCCTAAACACCAGTCAGATTTGCCTCCCCTTATGATGTCACAAAGGGCTTAGCACCACTTCTTGATAGGTGACTGCCCTGCATACTGAGTTAACTAGTGATTTACACTGTTTCACACAGAGGTGAATACAGGAGCTGCAAAAATGGTCACTATGAGAAATATTTCATGAACATTAAAAACATTAAAGTCTGTGCAAACCTATTTCACGAGAACCCCCCAAATAAAAATATGAACCAAAAAATGAGTATTTTAAATAAAGTCCAAACTATGACCCTCTGCTGTGTTTAAATTTATACTTCTCCAGTCTCCAGTTTCTTTATCTTGAACTTCTTAATTTTTAATTTTCTTGCTCCATGTCCAGTATCTGAGTATCAGTGCCAATGAGCATAACTTTTTTTTAAAATTGTTTTTGTGGCTTTTTTTTTTCTTCCTTTTTTGTTTCATCATACAGCTTGAAGATAGTCAGGAAAAGGAGGAATGAGAGAGAGAGGACATGCAGGTCGTTGTCGTGTTAGAATATGAGGCAGACACTGTAGCAAATGAGCTATTGGAGTGAGGCGATGCACTGCAGGATCCTATTATTTTGGCACTTAGATTGTCTCTGCAAAGCCACCTCCCTTGTTTTGTTAATTGCAGCATTATCAACCTTTTTCCTTGATGGCCCCTTTTATATTCTTCATACAGTTCAATCTGCAGGCTTTGTTCTGATGCTGAGAAGAAAACCCCTCTTGTTTTCTTTTCTTTTTGTGACATACCATCCTCTTTTTTGACTGTTCTGGGCTGCTTATATTCTCCGTGCATGCTCACAATGCAAGCTTGTTTAATCCTGGCTTAATTTAGCGTTGACTTTGCGTTTAGTGGATCAGCTTAAGCCTCGGGTGGAAGTTGAAGTTAATTCAAGACAGGCTTTTTCACTTAAGTTCAGATTTCATTATCAGCCGTAATGGAATACCCCTCAGGCCCGCTGCTCACGCACACACACACGGAACAGATCGCACGATAATTAATTTCTTTGACCACTTAATTTACGCCCCCACCCACCCACACACACACACACTAACAAATTACCAAAAATATTTTGTCAGTCAAATATACACATTGGGAGCGTAATCAGGAGAACTTTTTCACATTGGCAGTGATCGTGTCACTCGAGTGAGACAGACGCTCATTATAAAATGCCCTTATGTGTTTTTCTAAGACTTCCAACTGGACATGTTGGTGAACCACTGCTTGAATTATTTACGACACATCTCAGTCTGCAAATCCACGTCCCCTGACTGGGACACTTGCGGCCATTATTCTTTATGATTTTAATGAAAATAAAAAAAGGGAAATAAAAATGAAGATCATGACCTTTACTGCATTTCTGCTACAAAATAGCTAAACAGCTAATCAGGATGCATTCTCTATGCAACCTCTTGCAAAAAGGTGATACTCAGCAACTAGTGAGGGGCTCATTACTTCAGCCTCAGTGTTCCTGGGCCCACACTTGAATAATGAGGCTATTATGGAGATATCCTCCAAGAAACGCTGGAGAGGTCTCGGCTCCCAGCGCTCAGGTAGACTGCCAAGCTGCTATCTCCAGCCATAAAATAACCTGCAGCATTTATATATCTATATTGCACTGCAGCTGGGGACTTTTTGAAATGCATTAGTGCTATTTGTAAAGTGGTGGACGCACAAATGTGACTATCATTACTTGATACAGCGTGTAATGAAAAATTGATGCTCTGTGGTTTTGGGGGCCTGTTGGAGCACTTTTGTTTTAACCTGGAAGACTTGAAAGAATTTGTATCCCTCAGTTCGCAAATACCAATTAGTATTTGCACTATCAAGTAGTTTTTTTAAATTAGTATTAGTATTTATTTTCCTGACAAATTTTTACTTTTAATCCCTACATCTGAACCCGTACTTTCTACTTCTTACATTTTTAAAACAAGGCTGTTGGCTTTAGTTTTGATGCA